>JAJLYW010000045.1:0-47046 GCA_030571845.1 Suhomyces yuchorum
ATGAAAGGCGCCGGAGACAGTGCAGGAGTGTGGTGGTCGGGGCACTCTGGTGTTTGGGGAAGGTAAGGGGACTACAGACTACGGGCTACGGGCCACGGTAGTGGTGGCAGAGAGGAGAGAAAGAGAAGGGAGAGAGAACGGCTGCGAAAAAAGGCGGAGATACGCGGAAAATGCAATATTGCAGAAAAATGCAGAAAAATCGAAACCCATTCCAGTAAGAGAAGAAGAGCGAGAGGAACAGTGGATTGCGTTAAAAGATGGAGATATGCAGTAATAGCAATCTCAACAATGCAGAAAAAGCTACAAAACAGCAATTGCTGGCGGAGAACGGAGCAGGGGCGCACGGGGAAAGTGGGTTAGTTGAGATGGATGAAGCGGTAATAGTTATTGAAGCAGCTCAAGCTGGTGTTAATACTTGAAATGTTGGCATCGCATTCACAGGCTCAACTATAACCGTTGTCGCCCCAAAGTGCAATGCGGGTAATGGTGGTGGTAAAGCTTCCACCAGGATGCACTCGCTTTGTAGTCATTGAGAATGGATATTCTCAGGTTTTGGTTGAAGTTTTTAAGTGAGCCGGACCATCGATGATTACTGTTTTAGTGTGCCCAATCCATGCAGAAATGGTGCTTGTCGTAGTCAACAACCTTCTCCAAGTTCTTGTTACAGTGACCGTTGGCGTTGGAACATCAACTATACTAGTGTTTGTTCCATCACAAGGTGCTTTTTGTTCTGGTACTGGAACATCAACTATTACAGTATTAGTGCCTCCTTCACCACTCCTCAATGGATATTCTTGTAGTGAACAGAACTTGCCATGTTTCCGTTCTTGTACTGTTGGTGTTGGAACATCAATTATCACATCATCAGGATCGTTTATTCTTTTCAGAAACAGTAAATGTTGATGTGAATCACCTCCTCAAGTTTTTGGTAATTGTAGTTGCTGCTGGAATTTCAATGATGACAGTTACAGTAGTTTTGTTGGTGGTAGTGTTCAAGATTCATCAAAGCATTGGAGAATTGGCATACAATTCTGGTTGTCGTGTCTCGGCAAAAAGTTAAGGCTGATAGTTTCCAATAAACGTACAGTAACTTATTTGACGATTAGTCAGAGCAATGCAAGTCAAGGAATAGGGAGTTCTTTGCCAAAATCTCACCGCAACTTTGACCATAGTGATAAGCTTGATGTGATAAGAAATGTTTCTGGAAGTCTATTTTGGCCTTGGGTAGAAGCGATTAATTGATGCATCGATCAGAGTTGTAAAAGTAACCTTGTTTTTGTTAAATTCCTCGTCGATGAGTTAAATTTGTATGATATTGACAAACTATAACTGGAAGCTTTCTTGAGGCAACATAATTTCATCCAAACTTAGTGAAAGAATGGTAAAGTAAATTGATTCGAATATATACTTCGGGTGATTCCAAGCCCGCCGTGATATTGTGGTTTCGCTTGATAGATGATTTTTATTGAGAAACTTTGACAAAGAATTCTGATAGACATCATTAAATCACAGGAGAATCGTTTTCAGCACAAAAGCCAAAAGAAACACTCAAAATCTTTACCCAAATGAGTATTAGATGAAAAATAGCCGAAGGAGATCTCTTGGTGAGAATTGAAGCACACAGGATCTGTTGAATGCTTACTACATTCAAAACTTCCAATAACTGAAACTTGAACGTACCTACACATCAAACTGAAATACCATAAACTTCAGAATTGAAAACATTGAATTAGGAAAGAAGTAAGATATTTAACGTAAATGCTTCCAAACTTTGAGTTTGGAAGCGAAAAGACAAAGTGTATTGAAATTCTAGATTTCAGATAAAAATTTGAAACTTTCATTCAATCTATGGATAAAGCTTCAACTCAATTTTTCCATAATAGCTTTCTTGATGTTTTTGAATTGTTTTATTCACCGAGGATTTCACGTAGTATACCTGAAATATGGATTTTGAATATCTGTTAAATCAGCGAACTCTATATTTTCGACACTTTTGAATTTCGAATCATCAATTGATACCGACTCTCTTCTTTTGTTTTCAAAGTGGTAACTAAGAAGTATCAAAAATAGACACAACAATGATAAAGCAGTGAAAGCCAACATGCAGATCTTCGCTGTTCTATAATGTGGAGCTTCGTGAGCTAAAAAAGTCTGAGGCCCGATTAGATTACCAACACAATAACCTATCAAGAAGATAGCACTGACTGTAACTTTTTTGGTGTGACCAGCCACGTTACTAGCAATACTGGATAAGCAGCATATGAAGCCTAAAGGTAACAAGGCGGTCAAAGTATACCCAGCAAGTTCGACACGGTTATTATCAGTGAATCCCAACAAAGCCATTCCAACAAGACTGATAGTTGTTGCAAAAATAGCCCACACTAATCTTGAAGGATAAAAGTTAAAAAGATATGCAAATAAAGTGCAACCAACAAACTCAACTGCTCCGAAGGGCATTTGCATCAACAAGGCTTTACCACTGTCATATCCGAACCCTTCCAGTAACAATATACTTGCGAAATTTGTTAGACCACCATTTGGTATGTCACTGAATAAGGCATAGAAAAAGAATAGCCATGTTCGAATGTCTGTCAATGCCTCAAAAAACTGTTCCTTCTTGAATGTCTTGTTTCCAAACCCTTGTTGATTTATTCTTATTCTCTCCACAACCATATGCTTTTCTTCCTCACTTAGAAACCATGCTGTGGCAGGAGTATCTGGAACATGCAAAAAGATTAAGATTCCAAGGAAGATGGTTAAGCATCCTGTTATTATGAATATTAGTTTCCAAGCTTTTATGGTATATTCGGCCTCGTGTTTGAACACGTTATAGGCAATGGCACCACTTCCTAAAATAGCACCAATACCATTAGAGGAAAACCATAAAGCAGTTCTTAAGAAGGTCTCATCTTTTCTGTAATATTGACCGGTGATAATAACAAAAGCGGGTGTAACACTCAGCTCTAGCATACCAAGAATGGTTCTCAAGGCAATGAAACCAGCATATTGAGGAACCGAATGAAGACACAAAATCACTCCCCAAATTATCACAAATATTGCCACAGTTTTAGCCACAGGAAACCTCTGCAATAATCTTGATGCAGGAAATTCAAATACTAAATAACCGAGATAGAAAGCGGAGCCGGTCCAACTGTACATATCTCCTTCCATTTTCAAATCATGCCTCAAACCTAGGATAGAGGCATAGGAATTGGAAAGCTTATCCATGAATTGAAGACAATAAAGAAGGCACATAATGGGCATCAAATACAAATCAATTTTCCATAATAATTTCCGATCTCGAGCCTTATCATATGTGTAAACCTCTTCCGGCTCCAGCTCAAGAAACCTTAGGATATCGTTATCAGCATCTTGTTCGTTGCCTTTAAAACCTTTGAATGAAGCCTTTACTGAGCTTATAACCGTTTTCTTTTGATCTTGCTTGCTCAATTCCGTAATTTGAACGCTTATGGGCGTATCCCCTTTACTTCTGTCCTTTTCAAACATGTGATGATAACTGTGTCCTCAAATAAGGGGACGGAATCTATATTTATAGTCAATCCGCCTTGACACAGGAGATATGAGCACAAACTCATTTCCTTATCAGCAACTGACCGTTTTCATTTCGTGTATCGTTGAATTTCACTGGAATCATCTGTCCATTCAAATGCGACAATCAGTGAACAGCTGATCTGAATTATGGGTGCGTCCTGACCGGATTATACTGATGTCCTCAGCTTCAATCCATGATAGCTTGATCGTTGTTGCGTAAGGACCTGATCACTTGATGATACCTGACAGATTGAATTGAGCACTGTCAGTGTGGAGTTTTTTATTTCGCACTACTATTATTCTTTTAGATAATAATTGGGAGGCCACCACAATAGGAATTCATCTTGACCATAATTCCGCTACTTGATTAGATCTCCACCTTTTAAACCTATTGATAGATCACTATGTCAACGTTTTATGGATAAGGACGGAATTGGTTTTATCAGAGATTACTTTCCCGAGGATTTTATCACTTGATTCCAGAACTTTTGATTGCCCAATCACTGATAAGGTAATCTTGAGTTGGTAACAATTGATACGTTATTGACCTCTATATGGTTACTGATAAGGTTCGAAGAGCATATAATTAGACTTTTGCTATGTTGCCAAGATCTTTCGTGTTTCAAACGCTCCAGAGTCACAAGAGACTCGTTGATGGAAATTGAATCGATTGGAGTATACTTGATACTGGTCCTTGAGACAGCAGAAACTTAAGTGTTATTATATCCATTTGCTAATAGGACGAGAATAAATTCCACCATGGCAATCAAAGCATCCGATTCGAAGTGACTTCAGATTTTAGCTCATAAGAATGATTGAAGTTACCCACACCGCAATTGCTATCAAGCACATGTACAAATATCACTAGATGTTGTTAATAAGTCTTTGCTAGCATTGTTGTGTAAATACGATGGCGAATAACTAAGCGATAAGCTTTCTTATGGACAGTTCCCTATAGGAAACAATTGGATAGAAAATCTTAGTTTCAATTTTCTCTCTAGTTCACTTCAGACTATGAACAAGGCTTATGTTTACGTCAAAGAAAAGAAAAATACTATATATAAACTACTGTTTCAGTAATGAACACGAAATGCCTGGTTAGCTCAATCGGTAGAGCGTTTGACTCTTATGAAAGACATCAAAAGGTTGCGGGTTCGACCCCCGCATCGGGCTTTCTTTTTGTAAAAAATTGCTTACTTTTTTTTCTTTGTCAGAAATGCGAGTTCTCACTAAATGAAGCGAGTCATAAGGTTCGTGTTTCGCCGATGATATTGATTTACTGACGTCAACATTTTAATATGAGTGTTGAAGCTGTTAGTTCCGGGTAGGGGCTAACTACAAAAGCCGAAACTTGAAATATTACCATGAATTTTGGTCCGGAGAAACGTCAAAAGCGAAAACAAAGAGCAAAAGCCTCAAAAGCAATTCACAATAGCCAGTAATAAGGAAAATGCAAATTCAATATGAACACTACCTCCTCTGACTACATGGCTTAAAGGTCAGAATGTGGAAGTTCTTCCGATCTTCAAACCTTATTTCGTACCCCCGCATGTTTGGAAAACGGATTGTTAGTGTGTATTACACAGAATTGTTTTATCCGGGTTCTACTGGTTATCTGTTCTCAGGGTCTCACTTTCGATAACCGTTGGAGTCTTTAGCTACACCTCCCACATAAACCTGAGGTAGCCGGCTGTAAACTCAAATTGGCACGTATGCACCAGTCGGATGTAGGAGTGATAAAAGGTAGATCCTGTTGATAAGCGTCTTCACCTATGTAGAGTCAGGTATGCTTGCAAATCTATCGAGAGGAGAGTTCGACACATCCGACTCATACCGCAAGTTCCATTGCGACCCCACATCATCGTGTTCTCCCGAGTACAAGAAATATAGACCAGAAGCTTAATTTAGTGATATTGGGGGTGTCATGGGGGGGTAGTGGGGACGACCCACCCCTCTGGTCACGAAAATTGAGGCACACTATCTACCAGCAAGGCTAGATCGTTGCTTAAACAGGTAACCAAACCATCGTGCTTAGAAACTGTACATCCAGTCCGAATTGCTATTTGGACTCGGGCTCCCAACGAGAGTGTCACTATTCAAATGACATCATAACCCCAGAGTTTTGCCTCGACTTGATTACATAAAGAAAATTCCCCGCTTCATCTCCAAACACTCTTATTCTTTGAGCCCCTTCCCAACAGAAGTTTTTCGAGGTCAAAAGTGACAATACCTTCCGTGTTTCTCGACATAGCTCATCAAAGGCTTTAAGGAACCAATGTAGCAATTCAAACAAGAAAGGCGTTGCTTCTCGCTTATAATAATTTCTGCAGGTGTTTTTCTAATTGGGAAGTATTTCCTAATTTAATCAATTAATTATTTAGTGCTGCATGTAATCTCCCACCTCAGCACGGCGTCCCCCACCCTGACCTGCATACCATCCACAAGTTGCTAAACATCTATATAAAAGAAAACAGAATCCAGTATTATGACTGTTAAAGCCAAAGAAATATGAGCACTCCTAAAGCTAACGGTATCGGAGATGCAGCTTCTCCAGCTGAAGCACCTCCAGCTCAAGAACTCAATCCACAACTTAGAGAAGATGGTTTGTTTGAAAACTCCTCGTCTACATCTTCCTTCACAGAAAAGAAGCCAAAGGACCCATCTGATGCAGAATCTTTACATTCACAAATAGCTGAAGCAGGTCAAGGAGAAAAAGGAAATATCTTGTCTCAGTATTCTGAGAAGCAAGTCATGCAAATGGGTAGAAACTATGCCGCAAAACATGGATTGGATGTCGAATTGTTTGCTAAGGCAGCTGCCCTAGCTCGTTCTCCCGATGAGTTCAACTCTATGCCATTCTTGACCGAGGAAGAAAAGGTGGGCTTAAATTTGGAGGCCACCAAGAAATGGCATATTCCTGCAAAATTGGTTGGGGTCATCGCGCTTGGTTCCATGGCTGCTGCAGTCCAAGGTATGGATGAATCTGTTATTAACGGTGCTACTTTATTTTATCCAAAGGCCTTTGGAGTGGATAAATTGGCCGAGCCAGAATTAATCGAAGGTTTGGTCAATGGTGCACCATACCTTTGTTGTTCGGTTATTGCCTGTTGGACATCAGATCTTTGGAATAGGCATTTAGGTCGTAAGTGGACTATCTTTTGGACCTGTATGATTTCTGCAGTCACTTGTGTCTGGTCAGGTTTTGTTAATACTTGGTGGCATTTGTTCATAGCCAGATTCTTTCTTGGATTCGGTATTGGTGTGAAGTCAGCTACTGTTCCAGCATATGCTGCTGAATGTACTCCAAAACACATCAGAGGTTCGTTGGTCATGTTGTGGCAATTCTTTACTGCAGTTGGTATCATGTTTGGTTATGTTGCGTGTTTGGCTTTCTACTACGTTCCAAAACATAGTTTTGGAACAGGATTAAATTGGAGATTGATGTTGGGTTCTGCCTGTATTCCAGCATTTATTGTTTTATTCCAAGTCCCATTTGTTCCAGAATCACCAAGATGGTTGATGGCAAAGGGAAGACACTTAGACGCATTCGAAGCTTTATGTTTGTTGCGTAAAGAAAAGATTGCAGCTGCTAGAGACACCTTCTACCAATATGTTTTGTTACAGGAAGAGAGCTCATACGATGTGCCAACATACAAAAGAATGATTGAAATGTTTACAGTTAGAAGAAACAGAAACGGTGCTCTTGGTGCATGGATTGTTATGTTTATGCAACAATTCTGTGGAATCAATGTGATTGCCTACTATTCCTCTTCAATTTTCATTCAATCCGGATTTTCAGAGATCACCTCCTTGCTTGCATCATGGGGTTTTGGTATGCTCAATTTTACATTTGCCATTCCTGCTTTCCTCACTATTGATAAATTTGGTAGAAGATTCTTGTTATTGTTGACTTTCCCCCTCATGGCAATCTTTTTGCTTATTGCAGGTTTCGGTTTCTTGATCAGTGAACAAGGTAACCCTAAAGGAAGATTGGGTATGATCATCACTGGTATCTACTTATTCACTTGTGTCTATTCATCCGGTGAGGGTCCTGTTCCATTTACTTACTCCGCTGAAGCATTCCCATTGTACATCAGAGATTTGGGAATGGCTTTTGCAACTGCTACGTGTTGGTTCTTTAATTTCATCTTAGCATTTACCTGGCCCAAGATGAGAGTCTCTTTTACTTCCACTGGTGCATTCGGATGGTATGCTGCTTGGAACGTAGTTGGATTTTTCTTGGTGTTGTGGTTCTTACCAGAAACCAAGGGTCTCAGTTTGGAGGAATTGGATGATGTCTTTTCTGTTCCCACAATGGTTCATGCTAGATACCAAACTGTCGAGCTTTGGCACGATTTCCAAAGAGTTATCTTACGTCGTGATGTTCCACATCAACCACCATTATACGGAAAGCACAAATTGGCTGTTACAAATCCTGAATGGAATGAGAAAACAGAAGTCTCTCATGTGGAGTAAGTTGTTATATACGGGAGTCGCAAAAGACTTTTAACATCAACTGGGTTGATAATTCTTTAATTACATATGTTTAATTCTCAAGTTATTATAATTGATGCGTAGTTACTCAATACTCCAGTAGTGTTGAGTTGGGGCTATGCTACGACTCACAGCACTGATTTCTGTGGAAAAGTATTAGGGGATTGCTATCCTGAGATTGACAAATGTATGATTACAAAAGTTTCGGACATTTGACTAGTATTATTTATGCGGTAGCAATCGATCGCACCTAATCACTACTTTTGGAGATATGGCAGTGTTCAGCAGATTCAATACCTCGTATTCCACATCTCATTACACGAAGCAAACAATTGGTAGGCCGAGCCCAATTCAGATTAGGTGTATTATTAGCCCACCAGCCATTCCTTTTTTGAAACACACCTCCCCTCCTGTCAATAGCGTCGTGAGGTGCCTGGGGTAGTACTCCAGAACGATCAACAAGGTATCATAACCCATGAAGCGCAATCACTACACAAGGGTCATGTAACAATTTCAAGGCATTTGTTATACAAGGAGAAACTAAGCCAATGTTGAATTAGACAAGAGTGAATTCCAAAGAATTTTTTGGCCTGTGGCTTAGAAGCTGTCTCTTGTACATAAGTCTTGTTGACGTTTGGAGGGGGGTGAAGGTGGTAACGGACGGAAAATTGCATTTGAAATCTTTCAATTGTTTTATGTGGTCATTTTATTGTTGTGAGATAGGTGGACTGATCCCCTTAGAAATCAACCACTTGAGATTCTGATAACACAACTTGGAAACCACATATCTTGTCCAATATCAAACCACACGAATTGTTGGTTTGGAGGCCCTTGTCGTGATCGAATGTGACTCGAAATGTACCCCACACTATTTTAAACTTGTAGTGTACCTAGAATAATTGCACAAATCCGTCTTCGATAATAATCAGATGACTACAGCAGGATAAAGTTAGCATTCGGGATACTTTTGGCTTCGAAGTTTATTGTTTTGAAGACTTTGGTTTGAGTGGATATTAATTCAGGGAGCTTGGGGGTACAATATTTTAAGTATGTTCTCAAGGGGATATGTGATCCGCTATTCCAGGTGCTTAACCTTCACTGATGTCTCTTTGGTAAAGAATATTTAAAGTTGGGACTCGAGTTTTTTTACGGATAAACTTAATTTTTTGGTCTCCTAGAACTGGCTAGAGATTACTTGGTCAAGCTGATAAGAAATTCTTTAAAATGAACAGGTGGCTTGTTTTGTAAGAAATGAAGAATTCTAAAGCTGTGGGAAATTCAGATAGATATTTCTGCTTCGAAGTCATTCGTGCGTTTTATTTCTACGATCATTACTTATCGCCAATGTTACATCAAATCTACAGCTTGATCTGTGAAAATGGGTCTGTCAGGATTCCTGTTGGAACATGCTCAAATAGCGACTCGTGATGCTTGTGATGCAACGAAATAATCGGTCACTGGCTGTAATTTTTAAAGGAGCGCCTTTGAAAGTAGATTTCAGAACAGAAATAATGTAAACTTGCATGAACAGTCTCGAACTCTTGCGCAGAACTCACGTATTCCCTTTCCACAGTTCAATCTGGTATCCTCAAGGATTGTTGGCCACAATTCAATCGTGTAAGTGAAGTATCATACCAGCAGATTCTCTGCTCATCAATGTCGGTTAATTTCATTAGGAAAAGTAGATTATTGAGCTTGAGGGAATCCGGTCACTTCTATTGATGATATCACCTTTGATTATTTGGAAACTTTCCGGCAGTGATTTGATTTGGTCCTCTGCTACATTAATATGATTTCAGATAGAAAAGATACAACTCGAAAGTACCTGGTCGTCATCTAAGTCTATAGTTAATAGGCCAAAAACAAGTGAACAGCTAATTTTGATGCAATTGCACCCTTCTTACTTTAATATTAATGTAGCTTTCTCGAGAAAAGGTATTATCAGTCCAGTATTGGGCTTTTGACTATTTGTGAAAAAAAATTGATATTCGTAGGTCGAATTCAAAAGTATGGTTCAATCAAAACATTTCGGACGGGAAATGTACCTTTTCATCAGTTGCCGAATAAAATTTGGGGATGAACAGAAATACGTTGCCAGGAAGTGAAAAATAACAAAATTTGAAGGCAATACATTTAATCTTCAAACTCAGTCAACTGGATTATTCAACCCTTATTAGGCGTTCCTTCCTGTAAATAGTGTTAATAACATACCCCACATTGTTTTCATGGTTGATTAAACGGTTGTGCAGTACGATTAGAAAGGGATCCACCTGCGATTTAAAGCGGAATTTTTCAGGGGTATTAAAGATATTGATAGGATTAGGAGCTAAATAAGGTTAAGATGCTCTATTTGGATAGATTATTGAGCTACTTAACCATGTAATACCAATTTGATGTTCGCGGAAATTAATTGCATTAGTAGCCGGTGGGGGCAACAAGTTGGTGGAGGGCAGGCATACCTTGAGAAGTCGGTGGAGGGCATCCCAACAATTGAACCAAGCCCCAAATCAAAAGTAAATGTGCCATCCCAGCATTTGACCTTAGTAGTTAAATTCAAGTAGAACTAGATTGATCTTGTTCAACTTCGTTCCATTCACATTGGTGGAAGCCCACGCCCTACTTCCCCGCCACTAACCCCAAAGAAATGAAGCTCCTGGCACATCTGGTGGGGGCTATACACTCGAATCCTTTATTGTTTCAACCTACCAAAGTAGCAGCTTTGGCCGGACTTAACAGGACATTGATGGCTTGATCTGTTCGATCGCTACCCATATGATCCGGGTATTTTGAACTGTGGATATACAGATGCCACAATCTCGGAGTAGCCTCGACATATGATGGCTTCATGGATATCATTGTGGTTGTAGCACCACCACCAACAGGGATATTGTAGTGGAAATAGTAATTAGTATCAATCATCGGAAAGCATTATCACGTCATATGCGGGTTCCATGCAACCTTACACTATTGCGCTCGGAAGCCACATGGAATGGTATATAAGAAGGTGGACCCCAGGATGTGCACCTCACTAGACTTATATTATTACCGCCCCAAACACCACACTTCAATTCAGAAATCCACACATCGAGATACACCATGTCCACTCACAAGTAAGTTGATCGCACTTGTGGCCTGCTCTTTACTAACTTACAGATCCACAACTGTATTCAAGCTCAACGATGGAACCTCAATTCCAGCGGTAGGATTGGGTACGTGGCGTTCCACCGCAGATGAAGTTTACAACGCTGTGCTTGTGGCGCTCAAAGCAGGCTACAGACACATCGACACTGCTTTTGCCTATCTCAATGAAGAGCACGTTGGCAGAGCCATCAGAGATTCCGGCATCCCCAGAGAGGAGATTTTTGTCACTACCAAATTGGCCACCGTGGATCAATTGGACCCAGCAGCAGCATTGGACAAATCGTTGAAGAATTTGGGCTTGGACTATGTGGACTTGTACTTGATTCATTGGCCAGTGGCCCTCAACCCAAACAACAAGAGTGACCCATTGATTCCGCTCTTGCCAAACGGAAAGCGTGACATCTTGCTTGACTTTGATTTCGTCGACTCCTACAAGGTGCTCCAGGAATTACAAAAGCAGGGTAAGACCAAGTCCATCGGAGTGTCCAACTTCTCCGTGAAGAATTTGACCAGATTGCTCGAACATCCCTCCACCAAAGTCAAGCCAGCCGTCAACCAAGTGGAGATCCATCCCTACTTGCCTCAAATCAAGTTACTAGAGTTCTCCAAGAAGCATGGCATTTACCTCCAGGCCTACTCTCCCTTGGGCTCTAACGACTCGCCCTTGTTCAAAGACGATGTGGTGGTCAAAATCGCCGAGAAGTACGGAGTTCCTCCAGCCACTATCTTGATCAGTTGGGCAGTTTGGAGAGGCACGGTGGTTTTGCCCAAATCGGTGACTCCTGCTAGAGTGGAATCGAACTTGGAAGTTGTAGACTTGAAGGACGAGGATGGCAAGGAGTTGGACGATCTTCATAAGATCAAGGGCATTCATAGAATCATCAATCCTTCTTGGGATCCACTTGTTGTGTTCAACGATGAAGAATGATTGATGTAGTTAATCCTAATTGACGTAAATCATTGAACTCTGTAGAGAACCAGAACTAGTGATTGATCTTATGCACAACTCAGGGGACATGAAACGGTTTGCGGAGCATGTATCATGTCACCCGAATTGTATTTTAAGATAACTGGTCCTAATCGACTTAGACCGGCTTAAGTCCGTGTCATGCATGGGGTGTGCATTGACAGAATGGGGTGCAGGTACCTGCATGTCAATCGATGACTGTCAGTTGATTCTTGTAGCGATGCATACTAGGGAAATTTCAGAACATCTAGCACAGGCTGGTCACGGTAAATCTTCGGGGCTGTCCCTTCTTGGTTGGCATGGGTGTTGTTGAGCAGTCACGTCGCTTCTCCTAATGGAAGCCACACGCGCACCACAACACTCCTCCCCGCTTACGTAACACAGGGACAATTTTTACCTCCACCACACCACGGTTCATGCTGTTGCTACGAGCTGTTTATGCTGGTCAGAGATACTTGTATACCTTCCACCCCTCCTTCTTAAGCCCCATTTTGCTTTACTTGGCCAAGTGGTGGTTTCTCATCCCCCTAACTACCATTTGGTGCCTGTAGGACACTGCAACCCCCAACATACCAGCTGAACTGTGCACAAGGAAACCATAGCCCCTGGACCTCGAGTCCCCGAAATCTGCGCGTTAATGCCTTATCTGTGGTGTCGTAGCTGTCTTCTTGTACCGTGGGAATATGCCTGGTTTAGGAAGTGGAGAAGTCACGTGATGCATGATCTTATCGTCACTTATCGGACCCCCTAAACAGAGCCATTAAAGCTAGTGTCTTTTCCTGGTGTAACGTCTCCAAAAATGTCCCACGATGTACCTGGAAGCTCATGCTATTCAAATAATGTCCACCATGGAAATAATTCTGCTAAAAAATCTCCCCTTTCTGAGATAAACTCGTCCACCGCTTTACCGCCATCGCACCCCCAACCCCCAAATCATCCATCAACCCAAAACGCTAATTCCTTCAAAAAACTCCTCGATTCACATCTGTCAATCTACAATGTTCTAAATAACCCAGACCTAGATGTTTCTCCGAGACTCGAAAGTCATGACGGTGCGAGATCTACTCCTGACTTGGATCCACAGCTGTTCTCGATCACATCGTGGCAATCCGTTAGTATTGACTCCTTTGCGCCCACTCGAGCCCAGTCCACAGATGTGGACCAAACTTCAAGGCTTCGTTCGTTTTCTCCAGCAATTTTGGCTAGAACAACTGAGTCTAACAGACCAGCTTCCATCATATCCCTCACCACCGAGGAAGATGTCAAGGAGCTGATGGTAATTGTGGCTTCTCCAAAACCAAATTCGTCGGTAATGGTATTCGAAACAGATGAAGAAGATGAACAAGACTTCGATGATCTCAAAAACCCCTCATCCTTCATCATGCCTAAGATGCTGTTGTCTGATACTTCTCAACCCCCTAAATTGAATTCAGATGATCTGTTCGCGATCTCCTTTGTCAGCTCACAAACCAATTCCGCTAACATAAAAGGACTAATTAAACAGTTGGAAAGAAATATGGGTGGCAAAGGAATCAATTATGATCATATTAACCTATCATCCAATCCAAATAAGAACCCGAAGTTTATTAAGCGCTACTATAGCATTATTAAGCGGTCTAATGTGGTAATTTTAATCAATGACGGCTCGAAAATTTTACTGGAGTTTTTGCTGTTTGTCTTGAATAAAGGCTCTAAGGAAGGTTTCAAGGAAGATTTGGAGAAAAAGCTAACGATTGTGAATATCTTGACCTACAATTATTTTATCGCTTTGTTCGATTTAATTAAGAATGTTAAGCCAATTCAGGTGTGGAAAACGTCCTCTTTGAAAAATGATAACTTCTTCACAAAATTGGATACCTTTATAAAGCAAGTTTATCTCAATTCAAATCTGACTTGTGAGGATTTGGGAATTTTACTCAAGAATAACAAGGACCTTTCATTAAGAGTTGGGGCAAATGAAATTAGCAAATACAAACAGCAATTAAGGAAAAAAGGAAATTTAGCTGGATCTAAATACGAAATTCCTGATTTTTCAAATGCCAAGATCGAGATCCCTGAATGCAAATTGAGCTGGTCACAAGTGGATGACTCCACTGGAATAAAGAAGGTTGTTTTGAAGGATTGTGCTTCCCGACAAGAATTAAACCCTTCTACTTCGGTATATTCTACCATTATTTCTACAAAAAAGTCTGATTATAAAGATATTGAGAAGAAGATTAAATCTGATTTGGAATCATCTTATCAATGCTATGATCCTTTGAAAATATCCAGTTCAAACTTCAATTTTTGCTTTTCTACTATTAAGAAAATCTTGGATTCAAAAGATCAATATTGGGCTCCTGAAGATAACAGATATCTATGGGCTTTGCTTAGTTTTACCGTTGGTATCGGAATAGGTGTTGGGATTACAAACTCATCGGACTCCATTCTCGAGATGGGATTCTACATGGTTAAAAATTTGAAGAGTTCCATAAAGTATTTGCTTGCACATTGTACGATGCTAAACTTTCATGCTAAGCCACCAGAGATGCTTTACGGTTTAAGTACTGAGGCGCTAAATGAAGTTTCCAATGAGGTTCAAGGGGATCATTTGTATACTTGTGTACAGAAGTCACTTGAGGACTTCAGGTTTCTTGATGATATGATTTTCTATTTGAAGGATTTATCTAAAAGCTTATTACTCACCGGTACTTTGGTAGTTCATGGGTTTGAAAAATTGATGGGATTGTTATTGTCATGAATAGATTTGCAAGGGCACTTGAAGTATTAATACATAGATTGAGAACTATCATCATTTATTCACAATTTGATATCACTTGGGTTGGAATATCCGCAACATATAGACACAATTCTAAGTAACTCTACTTTTGCTATGTTTATGAATTAAATGCAAATGATGGTAATTGTAAACACTATATACAAGTTTAACTGACCATAAAACTAACATTCTCGTAGAAGTCAAGCATAGGGTTCTCTCCTAATTTAGATCTGGTCTTATCAACATCGGCCCATTGTTCCAAGAACTCTCTGTGAGGTTCAACTTTTGCAATCTTTCCTGTGACCTGTCTATATATGTCGCTATTGACTTCAAAGTCTGTGGGGAACATGATATCAAAATAGCCTTGGTAGCACATGTAGGTACTTACATCGACCATTTTATCTTGTAATACAGTCTGAACAACTGGGGCATTGTAGTATCCCCCGATTGTTTTAGGTAATGAATGGAAATCTGATGCCACAAGAGAATGATTCGGAAATTTGTGCTTTAATATCTGGAAAAACTTCAAAAGTCTTGTTGGAATGAATTCACCGGGGGTCAAATTATCTTTGAATGGTACTAATGAATGTTTCCATCTTAGCATGGAAGAAGATTGATGCAAAGGGTGAATTAAATCTTTATCAGTTAAGAATGGAATAACACTCTTTAAAGATTCTTTTCTTCCTTGTAGGGTAGTGGCGGATTTCAACATAGGAAATTCACCATTTTCTCTTAATTGCAAATAGGCATTTGAATAATAACTCAATTGAGGTGTGAAGAATTCATAAAAGTCACCATGTTGATCAACTAGAACTTGTCCCTCGAAAGGTTCACCTGTAATATTGTCATATCTGATGAGATCATGAGCAAAGTTATCGAAAACTTCTAAAGCAATGAAGAAACATGGCTCTTCAACAACGCGATCCCATTCAAAGATCGATTTATTGATGATTTCCAATTTTTGAGTATCTAATCCTTTTTCTATTAACTTGGATTTCAAGGCTGACTCCAACTGCTTTTCTGCCAATTGAGAAGAAATTTCGATAATCTTGTACTGTGTTCTATTGTAAATATCTGGCTGGTTCTCTTTGATAAACTTTAATATGTCACACATCAATGTACCATTACCACCTCCCATTTCATAGATAATTAAATCTTGATATGGGTACGCACCATTGAGTTTGTAATTCACGAGAAGATATCTTGCAAGCGCTTCTCCGTAGTAAGGTTGAAACAATTCTGTAGGAGTATGCCACAATTGAAGAGAACGTCTGGATTGGGGCTTTGGATCGTTCATGGCCTCTTCTAGCTGAAGCTTTTCGGCTCTTTGGGCCAATTTTGAAGTTGTGCTTGCATATGCTGTGTCAAGATGATTTGGAAGGTTCTTTGGAGTCTGTTGTTCCCTTTTGAAGAGAGACTTCGATGCTTTTGAATTTGTCAATGATTTGGTAGCTGGTTGAAATTTAGCCACTTGAACCTTGTTATTCCCACTTTTTTCAGTTACGTCCCCTTTGAAGTTATCATATTTACGGTAAGCTTGTTGCCAAGTGTCCATAAAATCGTCAATATCATTGATGTTGTTGTAATCGAAAGGCTTTTCAGGATGGAAGATTTCGACTTCTTTTGAAAAGTATCCATAATGAGGATTGTACAAACTGTCTTCTATGAAATCAGAAGTAAGCATTTTAGTTTTTTTGGGGCGAAATTTGGATCTTGCCAAGCTAGTGGAATTGGTCTTGGGATACTCGTTGTACACTTGTTGTGGTGATTTATCCCCAAAAGGATAATTGGTGGAATATCTGTAAATGAACTTGATTAAGTTGAATCCTTCGATTTCATTGGTTTTTTGAAGTGGATGTACACTTGGCTTTTCTTCACTTATATTGGAAGCTTTAGATAACCTCAAGTTCTCATTTGCTGCTGAAACCTTGAAGGCATAAGTATCTGGTCGTACAGAGTATTCATGATGGAAAGGTTCGTCCTTAGAGGACATTTGTAGTCTTTTTATGGCATCTTTTTGATTAAAGATACTTCTTTTGAAGTCTCGTTCAAGCCGTTTTGAGTTCAACTGAACTAGCCTGGATTTGAACATTGGAATGTGATCTACTATTTGGCGATGATTGAATTTATGAAAAATATGTATTACGTAATAATATGATGGGCCATCTACAATTTCAAGATACCACAAGGTGGCATTTCCGGTCCATTGATTGTGATACTTCCCTAGCTTGATTCGAATTCTTCATTATCATCGTGTTTCCTGGAGCTCAGAACTTTCCGATGGTTGGTGGAACGTGGCATCGTAGTATTGCAGTTTCGGTTTTCTTTCATGATATGTGCAACTATTAAGGAGCAGGTTTCTACTACTTAAGACCACTATTCAACGTATCAAAGCATTTTGCATACAGTTGTATTAGGGTGTTGTCTCATGCTCTATTTTGATCTTGGTTTACTCTTTTGGAACTCCATTTTCATGTAAATAGAGTCTCCTTTTGTCCATCGAATTCATCCATACACTCGATAATGGTCTTAATATTATCAATAACGTTGCTTACTGCAACACGTATTACTCTATTGCTTACTCCTGCAAAGGAACAGATCAACTTGTTGGACTCATTGGTGTATTGAACATTTAGCTCGTTTACCTTCAAGATTGGATCAGGAGACAACGTTTTGCAAGCGATCTCTGCTTGTTTTTCCGTTTCAAACGGTATGTTAAGGGTGATGGTATATGGCAAAGCTTCTGTCATGGTTTTCCACAGATATCTGAATGCTCTTCTTAACGAACTGGATGAAGAGTACATGTTTGGTTGGTGCACTACTATACATATTTGCCAATGTTGACATTCCTACTTAAAGATACAACATAGATACAACACTTATTATGCTAGAAACTATGTAGTTGGGCTTTGATTTCGGGTATAAAATCGCCTGTATCATCCAAGAAGCACCCCCAAAGCTCTCTATCTTCCGCATTCTGCACGGGAATGATTAATTCTTCCTTCACCACACCACTTTGAATTAGTTTGATGTAGGCAGAATGCAATCCGATTTGGTTCGATTTGTAAAATATGCTATTTGTGGACATGAGTTTTGTGGAGGAATTTTTAAAGCTTAGAAAATTGTCATCGTTGAGCAAGGGAGCACCGAATGCTTGGAGCGTATGATCCCTTAATTGGTTCTTTCTTCCTGTGTACAATTCGAAAATTATCGGTACCAATACCTTGGAATTGAAAAGCTGTGGATAATGATTCTTTTGTTCTTTTGAGGGAGCTGCCTTCAATTCATGAAGAATTTTGAATTTTGTCAATGCCAGATATTTCACTTGGTTTTCTTGAAACTTTTCGGGCATTTTATTCGAACTGTATCTATCTCTTTCTCTTAGTTCGATATCATAGGTGATTGTCCCTCTCGTAAGATCTTCATTTTCGAAATTCAAGCCTCTTTGATCAATTTTTGGCCCTATGCTATACCTACTGATCTGATCTTGAAATTCACCCTCTAAAGGCAAGATACCCACATAGCGACGAACTAATTGAGCACTCAGCTCCTTGTGAGCCAAAGCTTTATTGATCTTTTTGGTGAATTTTTCATCTCGAGATACTATTAAGCCTCCTGTGACAAATCTGTCCAATCTTTGAACTATTCTAAACCTGTTTGGGTCGATTCTCTTATCTGGATTAAGTTCCTTAAAGAAATTGGTGATTAAAGGAAGCAAGCTATTGTGCTTGTAACCATCACATGCTATCCCAGCAGACTTGTTAGCGATCACGTATTTGAACGTGTACTTGATAACATCCATAGGGTTTTTCAAGATGGGTACTCTGAGCTACTTAAATTCTCCTGCATACTAAGCAGACTTCTACTAGAATATCTCTGGACTAAGATGGTTCATTAAATGGACGTAAAATATCCAGTAGACCGACTGATTTATAATTTAAAAACTCTTCGTTGGAGGCTTGAAATCATTTAAGATGTTTCCGAAATTATCCAAAAACTCGTGAAAGAATTAATTCATTTGTGGGTAGATGAAGTACTAACAACAATCCACTATAATAAAGATTCTCCTAACACAAAGCACTACAAACAATATGATATACATTCTAGTATTCTCTTTCAGAAATTAACTTGAATTTTAGGATTTTATAAGGGATGGGTTTCATGCTCAAATTCTTGTCCCTTTTGATGATACTGAATGAAAGAATTAATATCGTTAAACGGCTCTTTCATATTCACCATTCGTGTAACTCTAACCTGTGCGATTACTGAGGAGAAAAATAGCTATAATAGGTATTTCTGGGAAGGGATGTTTAACCCATTCCTCTGACTCATTGATGCTCCTGCATATAATAAACTTCATATAAGTGACTGAGATGATCTAATGTATGGCAATAGTATCATGTCTTCTGATCAACCCAACGCTTCATTAAATGCGCCAACTTCGGAGCAAGCGAATTCAGCTTCGCCAGCAGTTTCTAGCTCGACTTCATTGGCCAATAAAAGTGACCTGAAAGATTCCAAATCATCCAAAAAACCAAGACCCAAGAATAGCAAGAAGGGTAAGTCTAAAGACAAATCCAAGGCATCCGAGAAAGTTCAGGATTTGACACAAACTTCGAAGTTTTTACAATTGACTAAACTTATCAAAAAGTACAAACCTATCACGATTAACGGAGTAGCAACTAAAGCTATTATTGAACAAGTTAAGCAAAAGGAAATTGAAACCCCCGATCATTACAAATGTTACAAAAACAGTGATAGGCTTTCATTTTTGCAGAAATATTTGTTGGGTTTTGCAAAGAACCGACCCGATGATGTGCTATACTTGTCATTTAAGATCAAGCCTTCCGACCCAGACTTTCCATTCAGTTTAGACCTGTTGAAAATCAACTTGAGCATTCCTTCTGAGTATCCACGAGTCAAGACTCAAAGACCTTCAATAGTTGTGTTGAACGATGAAATTCCAAGAGGATTTGGAATAAACATTGAGTTGGGATTCAGAAGAATTGTTGATCTTGCATTAAATAAAGTTGCCGATGAAGAAATCGAATTGGTTGAAGGGACCGGATTAAAGTCACAGATTATGACTTTGGATAAGTATCTCGAACTCTTTTTGAAACAAGAGAAAAGAGAAACGATCAAATTTGTCAAGACGAGAAGCAAGACTCAAGCTTCAACTGCAAACCCATCATCTCAAGCAAAACCATCCCCAACACCATCTAAAAGCATTTCCATATCACAACAAAAGTCATCAGCGGGTACTGTCCCTACTGTCATTTCACCCGAGTTGGCAGAACTCAGAAATCAATTGTTGCAAGATATGACCAACAAACTTGGTCCTAAAGTTAAATTATTCAAGAAGTCTGCTCTAGAGAATAGGTACAAAATATCACTTGCGGCATATAATTCGAAGCTTCCTGAGCTATGGAAGTTAAATAATGCTATTGATATTATGGTTTCCGTGCCGTACAATTATCCTGAGGCAAATTACACCGTTAGCATGCCCAATAATTTCAATACTAATTTGATTCTCAAGTACAAGAAGGAAGAAGAGAAATCCACTCTTCTTGAACTTGCAACTCACTATAAACGTTTGGAAAAACAGTTGGCGGCTAATGTCAACAGATACAAGGATAATACAAACAGCTTGGTTCTGAGATTGAACTTTTTGGCTAATTACTTCAATGATTTTTGCAAAGATAAGGAAGGGTTTGATGATTGGTTGAGGCTCACCGAGCAGAATGGAGCATAATGTCTATTGGTATGCTTTAGTTTCACGAGGTGGCACTGGTTCCATCAATAGTAAGGGTCGTTCATCCTTGAGCGAATTTTGCTAGAATTTAATATTTTTAAATATTATGTAGTTTTAGTAGAAAATTTGTTAAGTATATGCATGGTTTATTTGGGTCACATCTGTAGGTTATGAACTAAAATGTAAACACAGTAAATCTAAACTTGCTTTTATAAAAACTCCTCAAACAAACTAATCTGGTTAACCCTTGTCTAAAAATATCCGCAGTTTCGTACGACGGAAATAGCAGTGGTAGGTTTCAAAGCCCGAAAAAAAGACCTCGGAAGAACTATTCTATTGAGATAAGAATAGTAATTAATAGCAACCGGGATAGAGAAACCTGACTGTCGTGGTATCTGTCCCAGCTTATTGTGCTTATTTGACAGGTTTTCGGTCCCGATCGGATTTGCGTTTGCAAGTCCTATTAGAGGGTCCACTTTCGAGTGGCAGAAAACAAGAATTGCCGATCACGTGAGGCGTCTTTATCCAAAACCCAGAAGGGTTTAGTTTCTCTTCAACACCGCCATGTCTACTATGTACGCCCAAGGCGACAACAACAGCCTTAAAATGAACAATAACAACGCCAACAGTGTCGTGTTGCCGGAGGATAGCAGCCAAATCAGATTCCAGTATGCCAACGAGTGTGACTTGGAAATACATTGTTCGCCGTTTGGGTTGAGTGGGCTCTACATCAAAATAACCGGGACAAACATCATGGGAATCGGGTCTGCTATGGGTCTCATCACAGGTAGCACCAAGGGAATGATTCACTACAATGACCTGAACGATTTCATCGATCAAAAGTACAAGTTATATGTCATTGTGGACGAGGAAGGAATGTTGAGAATAGACTTCACCAAGATCTACACCTCCCACAAGGATAAAGACGACAAGGGAGAAAACCACCAGGAAAACCATAATCCTTTGCATTTGGACAACACCAACGGAGGTTCGGCCTCCATT
The DNA here is from genome assembly GCA_030571845.1 of Suhomyces yuchorum. Classification (NCBI taxonomy): domain Eukaryota; kingdom Fungi; phylum Ascomycota; class Pichiomycetes; order Serinales; family Debaryomycetaceae; genus Suhomyces; species Suhomyces yuchorum. The sequence continues at coordinate 21,667 of JAJLYW010000045.1, forward strand.
ACGGCCGAGAAGGAGAAAGGCGACAAGTTTGAAGAGGAAGAAGTTCCTACGCTTGTTTTCAGAGGCAAATGTCCTGAAGGAAGGCCGGACAACATCGAGCCATTTATTGGTATCTTTTCATTCGAAAGAGAAGATTAAGGACCCGTCATATGCATAGGTTAAGCCTTTTATGTCGACCACGCTCCAAGTGGGTAAATTGTATTATAAAGAACCCGTATGTCTAATGACGCACGAGGAACAATTCTGGATGGCAAATCTGAGTTCACCAGGCGGTGAACAGGTATTTGGAAAAAGGTGTTTAATTGGATCAAAACACCAAGAATGGCCAAACAGCTAGTACCTCTGGTGTCATAGGCAGAACGAGGATATTCAGTCCGCGGAGATGTCGAACCTCGTATTTTTTGAAGTGGGTGTGAGCAGTAAGACTGCAGGGGTCGGCACGGCGGCGGCATCTTTAATTCAAACATCGTGTCACGTCTTGTTGATGCAAAGAAGATGGGACTTGAGCTGAGAGGGCTATAGGTGCAATCATCAGTTTTAGAGTCGTTTATTTATTAGAAATCTTGTACAGGATACACCGGCACATGCCACTTGCTCATACTGTATGGAAACGGCTTGAACTGGTAAAATCATGTGTCGAAGGAGCCTTATCTATTTTTCAGCTTGTACTAGTAATATTACATGAAAATATGTGAAAATCTACCAGTAGCATAGAAAGAGCATCGCTTATGAGCGGTGGGAGGCCCGACCTCATAAGGTTATCAGAGCTAAGCATTAAACGTATGGCTGCGCTACGGTGTCTAGCATGGATACGAGGTTGAGAAGTTATACTATCAGAAAGCTGGGCAAAAAATGACGAACGGAGTGCCAAAAAACCGGCCCCCTTAAATAGACCAGGAACCCACTCCTGTAACACTGGGGGAAAAGCTCGTAATTTTGAATTAATTCCGTTTCCTTAGTTAGCTACGGTATACTGTCGGTCACCACTAGAACCGCAGGATGGATGTTTCCAGTGATCATGGGAAGGGGCAACTTTGGCCGTGATTATCGCCATACGAGAGCGTGGCCATACCAGTGATTCGACCAGTCAGCCGCCTTCCGTGCCCCTCGTCGTCGATATCCATCTTGTGATGTAATTTGGAGCACATGTCATCAAGCAGGTACGAAAATCTTCCCGTGATAGCGGATCATGTTTCAAAGGCGAGACATGCAGACAATCTCCTCTGCAAGAGAACCGTAGAAGCACATGGACACGTCTGGCCGTGGTTATCTGCGGATGTTCCCCACAATTCGGCAGTTGCTGGTGTCAAAGATCTGCAGCTCAGTCCATAGCTCGGTCCATTCGCCGGTCCCCTCCTCACGCGCACGCGCAGATTGTTGGAACTTCCCCCCGGAGAACTGGGCCGATGGCGTATTTGCAATGATGGTGTGGTGGGAAGCAGCTGGCACATCTACGAAATGTACTAAGGAGGTTCCATGAGGCCATGTCCACTGGTTGTAGCGGCCAATCTAGTGCTGGTACTACGGCTTTATTGTAGTTGCGTACAGTGATGTGCTGGCATAACCCGCACCAGATCAGCCATGGCCCAACCCGCAAAAGGAAGAGCCATTGCAAGTTGGCCCGGAGTGACTACCGGGATCCCCAGGACGGAAGCTTGGGGTAATGCGCCGGCGTGCCGAGACGTTGCCGTTGCCACTGCCGCTGTAAAGCGTTGGGTCAGCGAGAGGCGATGAAATTCATCTCTAGCCCGTTTCGGAATGGGCCACCAGTCGGAAACTTCCATCCTCGGTTAAGGGAAGTCGTGCGCACACCGCACCAAGACCGAGGTGCAGATGGCTCCAGGAACAATCCGCTGGCACTCCTCGGCCACGAGGCTGCCATGATCGGCACTAGGCAAAATCCATGCTTGCAAGTTGCAACGTCCAAAGGATGAACTTCAGTTCCAGCTCTACGGAAACCACCCCTACACTGTACCAGTGACACCAGCACCATGCTGGAGGCTATCGCATCGTTTTGCAAGTTACCCCACACTAGCAATTTTGCACTTTGACACTTTGCAGTTTACCCCGGCTATTTTCCATGGGACCCTCGGACCCCTCCCCTCTATCTTGTGAAATCGCCTCCCCGTGCTATATAAGGATCGTACCTCCCGTCCAACTTTTCACTAACCCAACCAATTCCTTAACAACCACAATGGACAGATTAAACCAATTAAGCGGACAATTGAACCCAAGCTCCAAGCAATCCTTGCTCCAAAAGAAGCCAGATGATGTTGTCATCGTCGCTGCCTACAGAACCGCCTTGACCAAGGGTGGAAAGGGTGGTTTCAAGGACGTTGGTTCCGACTACATCTTGACCAAGTTCTTGGAAGCTTTGCTCAAGAAGACCAACGTCGACCCAAAGTTGATCGAAGACGTTGCTGTCGGTAACGTTCTTAACAGAGGTGCCGGTGCCTTTGAGCACCGTGGTGCTTCCTTGGCTGCTGGTATTCCAAACTCCTCCGCCTTCGTCGCCATTAACAGACAATGTTCCTCCGGTTTGATGGCCGTCGCTGACATTGCCAACAAGATCACTGCCGGTGAAATCGACTGTGGTTTGGCCTGTGGTGTCGAGTCCATGTCTGCCAACTACGGACCTCAATCCATGCCAACTCTTACCGAACAAATGAAGGGTAACGCTGAAATGCAAAAGTGTTTGATTCCTATGGGTATCACCAACGAGAACGTTGCCAAGAAGTACAGCATCCCAAGAGAAAAGCAAGACGCTTTCGCCGCTGCCTCCTACCAAAAGGCTGAGAAGGCTGTTTCCTCTGGTGCCTTCAAGGACGAAATCTTGCCAATCGAATCCGTCTTGGCTCAAGAAGATGACGATGAAAACATCACCTACAAGACCATCGTTGTTGACACCGATGAAGGTCCAAGAAAGGGTGTTTCTGCCGAATCCTTGGGTAAGTTGAAGCCAGCCTTCTCCAAGACTGGTACCACCCACGCCGGTAACGCTTCCCAAGTTTCCGATGGTGCTGCAGGTGTTCTCTTGATGAGAAGATCTCTCGCTGAAGCCAAGGGTTACAAGATCGAAGGTAAGTTCGTTCTCTGTACCTCTGTTGGTGTCCCACCAGAAATCATGGGTGTTGGACCAGCCGTCGCCATTCCAAAGGTTTTGCAAAAGACCGGATTGAAGGTCAGTGACATCGATGTTTTCGAAGTCAACGAGGCCTTTGCCGCTCAATGTTTGTACTCTGCCGAGACCGTCAACATTCCACAAGAAAAGTTGAACATTAACGGTGGTGCCATCGCATTGGGTCACCCATTGGGTGCCACTGGTGCCAGACAATACGCTACCATCTTGAGATTGTTGAAGAAGGGAGAGTTCGGTGTCACCTCCATGTGTATCGGTACCGGTATGGGTGCTGCTTCCGTTGTCATCAAGGAGTAAACAAGATGTTGCTAGTCAACTCTTGTAAAATTGGATCGAAAGGTCCTAGTTTACGAGTAAGTATTTATTATAATGAGGATTCATTGATTGAAAACTTGTAGTTAGTAATGTCGGACCCTCAACTAATGAGGAAGGAGTTAAAATTTTCTTCTGCAAGGAGATGAGAGTGCACTGAGTAGTGAAGCAACTTCAAGCATCCTTAAACGACAAATTGCAACATGAAGAGATAGCTGTCACTACAGTCACTCTGTGGATAATGCCCTTACGTATGCTCTTAAGGGTAAACTTCAATTCTATCTTCATACCACCAAAGGCTCATAATAGCATGTAAACATAATGTATTTTTAAACAAAAAAATACTGCTTATGCCCGTAATTTAAAGGAACTATCGTATTTGTGAAGGTAAAAATTTCGAAAAAAATATATTCAGATAAATTTTAAAAATATGTTACAATCTCTATATCACATAACCTCATAATCACACATGAATCATCGCACGCAAGGAAAATATCACTTGAAGTAGACATTCGAACTCTTTCTCCGTTCACTCACCATCTGCTCAACTTGGGTATTAGATTCCGCTTCCTTAGCCACGTTGCCCTGGTGAGCTCCATGAGGGAAGTATACCACATTAATAGGAGGCAAGTAGTAGACGTTCGAAACCGGAAAATATTTGTACCTGTTGACGGATTTCAAATCCAAAGCGCTGGGTTTATTACCAGAATAAGCCAATGGAGGTACCAGACTCTTCGAGTGATCCTTCAGAGACTCGTCAGTTTGCGAATGACCGTTTGCTACCGACACTCTGGAAGGGGCATGAATAGCCACCTCTTCTTCCATAGAGGAGGTGGTTCCCGATGAGACATCCTCATCTTGGTCCATGTGGTCTGCAAGGCCCATTCCTTCGTCACCATCGCTTTCTTTATTTTGCACAGGGTTATGCTTGATAAATTTATCCTCTTTTGCCAATAAGACTGGTTGTGATGGGTTGGAAACACTACTCAAAATATCTTCTGAGTCGTTATCTTCCTCATTGAACTTGCCTGACGATCTAAAGCTCAGTTTTGAGGTTGGCAGTCTACCCTTAATCAAGATATCATTCTTTTCGGTGTAGAAATTGGGGTTTCTTCCTCTGACAATAATTGGTTCACTCTTCAACTCATGTAAAACAATTTCATTATTGTCCAGGTTTCCTCCCCCTTCACCATTGCTTCCCAAGTTGTTTACATCTTCATCGACATAATCATCATAATACAAATCAGCAACCACAGCACTCAACTTGATTTTCAATCTGTAATAGTTTTGAAAAGTAGAGTTACCATTATTGGGGGTGGCATTTTTAAACTGCAATTTTTTGATGATGAAATATTTATCAATTCCACCTTCTTCAACCAAAGTTTCATCATTTAATATAACGATATGCTCACGGTCGTTAATATGAGAACACTGGATAATGTCATCTTTAGAATTAAACTCCTTAATATCCTTTTCTTTATCCTTTGGGACATGTTTGATGAAAATTGGCACAGGTTTGCTATTCAAGTTGGTAAAGGCTGTGACCTCTATCTTAAAATATTTGATCACTCTCGTTATAGAATAACCATATTCGCTGCTCCTTACACGAAGCAACTTTTCATTCAGTTTCAATCCACTTATGTTCATATTTAAAGAAATTTGAATGTAGTTTCTTCTGTAACAAGATATAACACGAGGATCTTGTTTTTCGGAAGAATCTGGGATCTCAGATTCATTAGAATTTTCTTCTTTTTCTTCGTCATTCTTCTTTGCAAAAATGTAAACAATGTTGTCAGTGTCATTTGTCAAGAAACGTCCATTCAAAAATCCACTGAAGTCGACGTTGACTTCATTATCGTCTTTATCAATTATCTTGTAATCAGCAGCATTAGTTTGAGATTCCGAAAACTTCTTGAAGTCTAACAAGAGCCTGCATTTTTTTCTAGTATAATCAATCTCGTATTCTGAGCCCTTGATATCTCTCTTCTTTGTTTTCATTCTTTTTTTAGCAGGCTCCACTGTGGTTTCTACAGGAAGATGAGAATGATCCATTGATGCATCCATATCATGCATCCCGGTGCCATCAGGACTACCGATTTTTTCTGGAGAATTAGCGAACGAATTGGATGAGTAAATATTGGGATGATTGGGGTTCATCATCATGTTCTCCAAACCATTATTGCCGAACCAACTGAGCTCTCTGCTGGGGGTCTTGGAGTTGTTGTTATTGCTATTGCTGTTGTTCATCATGGCTTGGTTGTTAATGTTGAAAAAGTTTGTAGCTGAATTCGAAGTGTGAAGTCCCTGGGGCTGTTGGTATTGCATGTATTGGGCATACTGTTCTTCTTGAGTAGCGGGTAATTGCTGCTGCTGCTGGAACGATTGAAGTTGTTGATATTGTTGTGCTTGTTGCAACATTTGAAGTGTTTGTTGGTTCTGCCATTGTGATTGGCCTTGCTGGCCTTGTTGTGGTTGTTGCTGTTGTACCTGTTGTTGTACTTGCTGTTGCAGCAGGACTAGCTGGTTGTAGGGATTCATCTGGAACAAGGACATGGCCATTCCCATGTGCAGATGATGATGTTTATGATTATAGGGGTTGCGTTGGTCGAAAGTGCCCATGGTGTATTGGTTTTGTGGAGCGGTGGGTTGTGGTCCGGATCCCGCTAGAAGACCACCAGTGCTGCTGATAAAATTGTTGTTGTTGATGAAATTGTTATAATTACTCATACTGGAGTTAGGTCCTCCGATTGTGGGCGGTTTTGAAGCTGGAGAAGTCATTGTATCGATGTTGTCACTAGGGTCAGCGTAGTTGTAGTCCAAATCTTCTTGTTTCACAGTCACACCGGTCGAGGTTGAAGGGGTTTCGGAAGGTCCATTTGAGGGAGGAGAAACATGATGAAGAATGTCGGGGATAAACAACGACGCTAAATCGTCGAGTCTATCTTTGGGTTCATTCATGATGGCCTGGGGAAGTAGACAAAGTGGACTGGGTGAAACGTAACAGTGTTGCAACAAAAATACAATCAGACAGATGGAGAATAAGATTGGAACAAGAAACGGTGGAAATGTTCCACGTAATATGGTACTGGATTGGAGTACTTAGAAAGAACAACCCAGAAGAAATAGGGACGGAGGGCAGTAGGCGAAAAAAGCGGGCAGAGTAAGTCATGTGATGGGGCCCAGGAGGCCAAAAACTACAACGTTGCATTGGTTGCGAGCACGGGCCCGCACACAAGTTCCAAGGGCGACAGAATCGAATGTTAGACCTGGTACACTGGGAAGTGAATGGTGGCGAATATGCACCACATGGGCAGGTTTCTTTAGTTGAGCTTCACGGAATGTGAAAAGGGGAGGTGTTGGATGATGTCCAACGAAGGTCACTTGAAAAAGTTGTTCCGGGTGGGTCAAAATCCCCCGCGATCTCACCCAACCAAACAGGGATTTCGGTGGGCGGCGGATGCCGTGGCTTACGGCGTCATGTGCCACACAAAGTTCCCAGAACGGACCCTTTCGCAGGACCTGCGAGGGTTGGAAACACGAGTCAGAACGTGCTCATGCGACATGACGTATGCCATAAGCGTGAGCTTGAGCCCGAGTCCCAACGTTTCGAGGCAAGCAACGAGGTGGTGTCATTACGGCAAAATCCATGCATGGACAACCCTGGGGTGATGATCAATGGGTGCATTTTGATATAAAACCGTTCCGCTACGGTTGCCAGATATTTATCCAGAGATTGATCCGAAGAGTTTTACCGAATGACAGCAGCTATCAGGCAATATTACCTGAGTGCAAAACACGGAAGCCCGGTAAGTATGGGAATCGGTGACCCACGGTGCAAATCGTCCATCGAACCTCAGAACCTGCGCACCTCATCGCCCCTTGTGATACGAGCCTATGCACCTCGCCCGAACGGGGAGGAGGACTCCAACCCCCAAAATCCCCAGAAACCCCCATCCGACAGTAATCTTGGCCAGCCACACGATCTATTGTTATCGCCGGCCCACTTGGGAAGGTGGATTAATCTTCCTGATTGGGCGAAGAATACGGTAGGAGCACCCAGGACCGGATTTTTCATCTCCAGCGATTCGTTTCTACCCACCTCTACTTGTTCATCACCATGGTCCATCAACCGCCCTTTTTGGTGGAGCAATTCATGGATAAATACGAGTCCGGCATCCAGTACAATATGGGCGAAACGTGTGTGGACTCGTTGTCACTTCTCCAGCTCCAGCAAATCACCGGCACCGATATCACCTCACAATTACTCAGCTCCAAGTTGACCTACGGACACATTAGGGGCTCTGACGACTTAAAAAGCGCCATTGCCAATATATACAACTCCAGCGGAAATGATCCCATCAGCAAGGAACACATCGTGGTCACCAATGGGGCCATAGGGGCCAACTTTCTCGCATTTTATCTGTTGGTGGCCCCGGGGGATAAGGTGATTGTGGTGGACCCTACGTACCAGCAACTCTCCAGCGTGCCAGGCATGTTCTCGGGCAACCAGGATAACGTGATTCCCTGGAAGCTCGAATACGACGACCAGTTCCAGCCGAACTTGGCCCGGTTGCGTGAGTTGGTGGATCGCCACCGCCCCCGGTTATTGGTGATCAACAACCCCAATAATCCCACCGGAGTGGTGTGGAACGACACCACCTTGGCCGAGATCGTGGACATTTGTCGTCCTACCAAGATCAGGGTCCTATGCGACGAGGTCTACAGACCATTGTTCCACTCTGCTACCGACATCCCCCGTTCGGTGGTGCAGTTTGGGTACGAGTACGCAATTTCCACCTCCTCAGCCTCCAAAGCATATTCACTTGCTGGTATTCGGTTGGGGTGGCTAGTTACACGAAGCCCGGAGATTCTTAGTGATCTCTGGGAAAAGAGGGACTATAACACCATTTCGGTGGGAATTCTTGATGATTTGGTGGCCACCCTCGCCTTAAAACACTACAAGCTCATTCTCCAACGAAGTTACGACATCTGCTTGAAGAATATCCAACTTATTGACGATTTTATCCACCAGCTGAATGGATTGTTCTCGTGGGTAAAGCCTCAGGGGGGATCTACTGGATTTATCCGCATCAACAGCAGCCATGTGAATGTTGCGCAATTGTGTGAACAATTGGCCACCGACAGCAAAACGTTAATTGTGCCTGGAGATGTGTTTGGAGAATCTTGGAAGCTGTTTGTTCGAATTGGATTTGGAAATGAGCCCTCCAGCATCTCAGGGGGATTGAGCCAGTTGCGGTTGGGAGTGGAAAGAGTCAGCAACCACGAGTAGTATGAATAATGCGCAATATATGAGCCGTTTAGCGACCAGTAGTTTTCGAGCCCGGCCCGGGCTCGCAACCGAGGCAGATAGATGCATGTGTCGTTAGCGATGATGCGAATTGTGAACCATTAGCTTGATAGTGCAGGGAGTAAAGAAGGTTGACGCGCGATGCACAATAACCTCCTTGGTCATCATTGGTCGCAGGAGGGGCGGCGTTGTACGGGAGGCGATACAGGTGCAACTGCGGGCCGTGGTACCGCAAGTTCGGCATTGGTCGGTGGATGCACAAGGAGCTACTTGGGACATCCTCCACACGCTTGATGGTTATGTGCTGGAAGAAGAGGCCGTAAGTTGTCATGCGGCGATTATGGACTATGGATCATGGAGCGGCTAGTTCCTGCAGTAAGAGTGTTTGTTGTACAGTGCTAAATATAGCGACGCGGCCCATCCATAACCTCCACCGGGGTGCGCATCATCACGCACTATGCACAACTATTTGATCTGGGGAAGCCAAGGTGACCAGACACAGGTACCTGAAGTGAAACCCCTTAGAGAAAAGCTCCACTGAGTTTGTAAAACCGGCTACTTTTTCAATCCCTGTTGGCTGCAATTCCGTGTAGACGCATATAAAATGTAATGTAACCCCCAGCCAGAGAGCCGTTGATTCGAATGTGGTCCCTCACACCTGTCAGTGTTTCCACAGTTCTGGCGCACGGTCCTAGTGCATGTGCATGCAGATACCCTGCACCAGAACGTTGTTGGACGCAGATGGCTGGAAGCGGTGGTAACTAACCTTTGATAATACCCATCAACGGCTCGAGTTATTTACCTTGTTTACCTTCTAATTATACCCACGCTCAATATAAGAAGTGCGGTTTCCCAATTTGTTCCGTCACAAAATCCTTCGCACGCCGTGATCGATCAGCACGCAAATTCTACCACTTTGTCAAAGATTCGCAGTAGCACGTTCCAATTCTTGAAGTAAGTACCGATCCGCTCGCTTAGGTGCGGCCCAGTCTCGGGGGAGTCAGATATCCACCACCATCTGGACCACCGCTGATTCCACAGTCGGCTCCACCATGCTCCAGCTTTATTGCTGCTGGGCAATTCAACGGTGGCACCGTCTGCCGTTTCACCGTTCCACCGTTCAAGCAATTGTGCAGTCTCGCCATGAGCAGCCAAATGCTAAAGACCCCGGTTCGACTGCGCTGTACCGAAGTCCCGAAACTACCTTGCAACACCAGCCCACTAACAACTCCGCCGCCACTGCCCCGAACTTTGTCCCTAGCCTGGCCGCGCCTCCTTCGCCGCGCACACTTCCATCGCCCTAGCCCCCAGGCCGCAGTCCCCACGCTCTCGCTAGCCAAGTCCAGTGCCTCGCTAGCACACCCCAGCGCGCCGCAACCCCTGCCGTTACCTCTCCATTAACCCTGTGCCTTTCTTCGCACCATCTTTACTGACCTCAACCACCACTCTTCCTCTTCTCCCTGCCCGCCATGCCAGACAACCCCGAGGAAATCTACTACGGGCGTTCCGTCAACAAGGTGTTCAACCAGGACTTCATCATCGACAAGCGTTTCAAGATCGTCAAGCAACTTGGCCATGGCGCCTACGGAATCGTTTGCTCTGCTCGGTATGACGACGGCACCTCAGAAGATACGTCCACCAATGCCGACACCGATGCCACCGCCAACGCCAACTCCACGTCCGACGGCTCCTACGTGGCCATCAAGAAGATCACCAACATCTTTTCCAAAAAGATCTTGTGCAAACGTTCGCTTCGTGAATTGAAGCTTCTTCAGTTCTTCCGTGGCCACAAGAACATCACCTGTCTCTACGACCTAGACATCATTCCCAACCCCATGACCGGTGAATTCAATGAGATCTATCTTTACGAAGAGCTTATGGAGTGTGATATGCACCAAATCATCCGCTCGGGCCAGTCGTTGACCGACTCTCACTACCAGAGTTTCATCTACCAGGTGTTGTGTGGCCTCAAGTACATCCACTCCGCCGACGTGTTGCACCGTGACTTAAAGCCGGGCAATCTCTTGGTCAATGCCGACTGTGAACTCAAGATTTGTGACTTTGGCTTGGCCAGAGGCTTCTCGGAAAACCCCGAACAGAACGCAGGTTTCATGACCGAGTATGTGGCTACCCGCTGGTACCGGGCCCCAGAAATCATGTTGAGCTTCACAAATTACACCAAGGCCATTGACATTTGGTCCGTGGGTTGCATTTTGGCAGAATTGTTAGGTGGCAAACCTCTTTTCCGTGGTAAGGATTATGTGGATCAATTGAATCAAATCTTGTTGATTTTAGGTACGCCAAAGAATTCTACCCTCACTAAAATTGGTTCTGTTCGGGCACAAAACTATGTTCGTTCTCTCCCTTATATGGTGAAGGTCTCTTATGCAGAATTGTTCCCTAATGCCAACCCATTGGCCTTGGATTTGTTGGAAAAGATGTTGACCTTAGATCCTTATGAACGTATCACTGTTGAAGAGGCATTGAATCATCCATATTTGGCCATATGGCATGATCCTCAAGATGAACCTGATTGCCAAGTAAAGTTTGATTTCAAGTCTTTCGAAACCGTCGATGATATGGATACTATGAAACAGATGATTATCGATGAAGTTAAGACTTTCCGTGAGTTTGTTCGTAAGCCGATTCATGAGCAACAACAAATTCAATTACAATTACAAGTCCAGCAACGTCAGAAAGAAGAAGAAGAGGAGCAGAAGAAGAAGCAACAATTCTTAAACCAACATCAAGAACATCAACATCAACAGCAACAACATCAGCAACATCAACAACAGCTTCAACAACATCAACAACATCAAGAACATCAGCAACAACTTCAGCAGCAACAACATCAACAACATCAGCAGCAGCAGCAGCAGCAGCAACAGCAACATCATCAACATCAACAACAACAGAGGCTGGACAGTCTGGTAGAAGATCACTTACAAAATGATTTGACTTCAATGTCGATCAATTCTGCACCTCATCAATACGAATTGATGAGCAATTTTTCGAGCTCCACCAACAACCCCAATCTGGCCTTGAGTGCTGGTGTGAACACAAATCCTGCTCAATTGAACAGTAATAGTGATATTCAATATTATCAATCTGTTCCCAAGCCACAGGAACTAGACGACTTCATGCAAGGTCATGGCATTTACAATGATCAATCAATGGACAACTCTTACCAATTAGACCAACAGCCCAACTCTGGAGTCAGCAACGCTGAATTATTCAGATTGGAAGAAGAATTGGGCTTTGGTTTAGATGGAAATTCAATGTTCAACACCCAATATTGAATAGACAAATCAATTGTCTAGTTACGTGACTCTAACAGGATTCGTACCTGATGAATTAATAGAACTATTTGCAATAATGCATTCTGATCTCGGTTCACTTTGAGCCTTCACTGCGATATTCTTTTGCATAATCTGAATCAGTGCTTGGATTTTTCACTCATTTATCATTGTAATGTTTACTTTTTAATAGAGATATTGCCTTTTTTATTGTAATCTAACTAATTATGTATCTAAAAATATCACCATTTTTTCCGTAACACCAAAAGTTCATTGGGTCCAAATAGAATCCATCAATCTTTCCATCATGAACAAATTTAGAAAGGTCCAAAATCAATACAGGTGTTTCGATGGATGGGACAAGTTTGTCATCCACCACTGGATGGAAAATCGTGCCATAATTGATACTTTTTTTATTGCTGTGTTTCGTTAATGCTTTGTAATGTCTTTTGTAACGCACGTCATAAAGTGATTTGTAAAAGGTACTTACTAGTTCACCAGATTCATCAGAAACCAGAGGAGATGGATTCATCTCGTTGCTTGTAACATTACTCAAGATTGTATTCATGTTCATTGTAGTATTACCAGTCATATTGTTCAACGAAGTATTCAATGTGTTGAATGTGGGTGAGTTAACATTCAATAAAGGTGTAGTAAACTCTTCAGTTGTAATCGATCGAGTCCGATTGTGGTTGGCACCTGGCTTGAAAGTTATAGGTGGCTTTCTTGGGGCCTTAATAGGTGATGCACTGGTAGTATGTGCAATTATTGGTTTCGGAGACTTCGATCCATCTACTCGCGATTTTCTCATTTCACGAGTTTCTTTATCACCCTTTTCCTTATCACTCTTCTCCTTCTCTTTGCTTTTGACTTTCGGTTGTTTGAGTTTAGGTAATGCCTTGTAATCAAATTCCCAAATTATTACCTTGCCATCAAATCCACAACTAATCATCTTATAGACCAGACTATTGCTAGTTTCCATACTGGCTGCTCCAAATAAATTATCACTCATAAATTTGACTTTGCGAACAGTATTCGTATGACTCTTTAATCTTGCAACAATTTTGATGTCTTTAACAATAGGCGGGTGTGATTCCCTATGGGCACCGGACAATCTCATACCGTGACTATCAGTTCTGGAAATATCAAAACTATTCGATGGAGTTCCTTGGTTATGTGGTGACAAAAATAAGTTATTGGAACTAATTTGATTGTTCGAATTAACACTGTTTACAGTTCCACTTCTTGATCTTCTACCAGAGACAGAAGTAGCGAGATTGTTAATGTTTGTCAGACTATGGTGTTTGCTTAGATTGGCACTATTTTTGGTCAATAGTCCATTAACGTTATAGTAAGTCATTTTGAATAATTCAATCAAATCACCTTTACCAACCACACTTAAGAACTTCATGTCTGGTGAGAATTCGATATCTGTAATTCCATCATTGAAATAATTTGAAATTGTATCGATCATGAAAGTTCTTTGACCTTTATCTTGGTTACCATAATTCAAATTGAAGGTAAACATCAAATCGAAGAATCTGACAAAGCCATCGTCACTTGCAACTGCTAATAATTGTGGTCTTTGATTAACCGGTATTTGATCCTCATTTTTGTACTTAATTGTACTTGTAATAGATGTGATAGGTTTATTACTAATCTTGAAATGACCTACCAAATAATTGGGGTAATATGAAGCCTCATCCTTTATTTGCTGCTTTTGATCTTTTGGAAATAAGCTTAGGTCAAACTTTTTGAAGTATGTTACGTGAGCATCGGTTCCTACCACTTTCTTCACATATCTGCTTGTGGTGAAACTACCTGGCTTTTTATGCTTTTCTTCAAGCCTAGCTTCTTGTTTTCCTGTAGCATATGGATTAATGATCATTACTTCACCGTTTTCATATCCAACTACTATTAAAAATTCATATTCTTGGTGCCTTATGATTTCGATGGTGGTAGCAGATATATTTCCAAATGATGAGCAGTAAGTGGTTTGACCAGCTCCACTATGGCCTGATTTGATGGAAGTATTGTCCATTACATGGTTTTGGCCACGTTCCAAACCAAGATCATCAAAAACTTGATACTTAAACTGAAAAAGATTCAAGATAACGATTTCTCCTGAATCCAAACCTAATATTATAATAGGTTCATTTTCCTTGTATACAAACGTTTTTAATGCAGTAATTATGGAGTTTTGACGGAATTGAATCCTGAGCAAGGGCTCTTCTATAATTTTGGTGTTTTCTACTGAAACACTGCTGGAGTTTTCAACGGACTTAGTGGATACGTTTGCATCTGTTGCTTCGTCCTGATATGGCACCACTGGGTCATTGGTGACTATTTCTTTTGTGAATTTATAGTTGGATTCTGGCCCAAGACAGAACACATTTAGGACATTTACGTGGGAGGATATCATTAATTTGGTAGTTGAAGCTGATTGTAGTTCTTTGCTGTATGCATCTGGATTGTACAGTAATATTTTATCAATAACTCCAGGATACAACAACAGCGGTGTCTTTGATTCAAAGACATGCTGCAAGCTATGGTAATCTTCACCAAATTGGGTCTCTGTCGTACCTTGACTGGATGTCAATTTTAGGAGCTTGTTGAAATTATTGGTAAGCTTATTGAAGGGGTTTTTCGAAACAGATTCTGGTTGGTATTGTCTCCCTACAAAGGAGTTAACCTCTAGAATGTTGGTCATGCACCCAGGATTCATTTGGATGATTTTGAATGGATCGTGTATCAAAGGGTTGACATTGGCACCAATGTGCATGTTTCCCTCCAGCTTTTTATCCTTATTATTGACAATTTCCTTAAAAAGATGAGTTATATGATACGGCAACGAGACGTAAGTTGTGGATTCGTTTGAGGTAGCGGCCAATGGAGGTCTGGCAATGTTCAAATATTCATCCTGAAGTTTGGCAGATGCGGTGGTTCCGGTAATTGGCCAATTGATCTTGCAATCGGTATGATTTTTCAAGCTGTAATGCACGTTCTGGTCAAGAAATGGAAATCCTGGACAAACCAGGTTCAAAAATGGAGTGGCAGGTGGAAGTTCACCCACAGTAGTCAGAGTCATTATCGGGGTGACGAGACGTTCTTGAGCTTTGTTTGTAACTTGGAAATAAATGAAATACCTTCAACTTATGCAGGTGACAAGCTCGTAAATCGCCACGAAGTAACAACTATCGTGTAGCTTTGGGGATGGAACTGAGTGTCGAGACCAGGTGGGTGAGCTTATCGATATAGGAGGCAATGTATTACATAAGCAGGAGTGGGGTGGCTCGGGACCGCTTAGTCAGTGCTTACCTAAAGGTGACGCTGCCAATTACATCCACAAAGAGTAAATTAACTTACCACCCAGCACTTCTTCCTACGACGAGATGACCTCCACACAAAATCTTTGCCCTGGGTAAGTAAAGACCAGAAATAACTGGTGGGCATGATTCCGGGAACTACAGTTGGTATTTCTGGCTTTTTAACGAGCTTCTAGCGATTTCTATTCTTCTCCCACAAATATCTAGAGATACCCGAGGAGACCACCAGGAAATAATTAACAGGAGAAACAACTCTGCCCAGTTCTAGCAACACTGGCATATTATAGTGTGCTCTTCTGGAAGGTTTTATCTCTTTTGGCTTGAATTTTCATGACAGTGATCTTGGCGGTAATGTCAATGGTGGCATCATTTTACGTCGAAAATTCGCCACGAGTTCTAAGCTTCTGCTTAATGATTACTTCTAGCTTACACCAGCTTCCAGATTAGTGTCACCCTTATTATATGTGATAAAGTGGTACTAGGTTCTTCTGGGGTCCACTCCTTCCCGCCAACTAACTAACCCCAGTGGCCATGCAGTCACGTGAGATTTCACGTGCGCCGGCGCGGCCGGTGCCGCTCTCCCTCCAATAAGCGGAGAGAAAAATTTGCACTGTTGTCAACAACACCCTTGAACAGTACTACGATACTATTGCATGGGGCTCGGCCTAATCAATTAAACTAAAGGGTGCCACGTACTAGATTCATCCCTATCAAGGCCATCCCACCAACCATACGCCTCCAGTGCGCAAGTTTCCCCAGAAAACCCCTTCGTTAGAACGGCTAATCCGACAAACACCGGACAAAAATTCTCACCAGGACAATTTTCGACGAACTCGCACAAACATCCGTACTGCAATAGTGAGGCGCAAGGATTATCAACAACTCCAGTGGACATTTAGACAATCAATCACGAAAGCAGGGTATAGTTACACTTCCAACCCCCAGACGTTATACCGTCTTGTGAAATATGGCCGTTATTCCTGCCAAAGCCTCTGGAAACGCCAAGCAGCATGCGGCGGGGGCCAGATTCCGTCAGCGGAAGATATCCGTTAAACAGCCATTGACCATATACAACCAAAAAGACTTACCTGCATTGGATATCAATAATGAATTAGAACCCAGTCAGATACATCATTTAAGTGTTAACGGAAGTCAGCAACAGCGTGACGCTCATGCCATCGAAACAGGTGTGGATAAAAATGAAGAAGACGAAGTACATTTACAACAAGTTATCAACGCCGCTCAAAAGGCGCTTCTTGGCTCAAAGAAAGACGAGAAGCTGAAGGAAAAGAAAGAATCCACTGTATATATTCCTACCCCAGATGCATCTAGGATTTGGCCAGATGCCCACAAATATTACAATGATCAAGTTTTCAAAGAACCCGAATCATACATCAAGTTCAGTGCTACGGTTGAAGACACTGCGGGAGTTGAGTATAACATGGACGAGGTTGACGAAGCATTCTACAATGAAGTTTTGACTCCAACATATCCTAAGCCAATGAAGAAAATGAAACAAGATGTTGATGGCATAAATAGTAGGAAATGTTCTGAAGCAGAATTTGAAATCATATGTGATAAATTTGAGAAAACAATAGAGGAAAAGCAACCATTCTTATCCATGGACACGTCTAACATTCTCACCTATGAAGAATTATCATCTTATATTCTAGATGATTACAAGAGTTCCAATGATATCAGTTCAATTACAGCAAACTCAAAATATCTTTCAACATCAGTATTGAAGGAAAAGTTATCAAAGGAAACCAACCACGTGCCATTCGTTACATTGTTCGATAAAAATCCGCTCGAAAAAGGCTCTACAGCAGCACCCAGACCATTACCGAAGCTACTCCAATTATTTGGTGATGTCATATATAAACATTGGAAGGAAAGGAAAATAGAACGCAAGGGCAAAGTAATTACTCCAAGCTTGAAATTCGAGGATCCAAATGCCAATGAAAAAGATAATGATAACGATCCATATATATGTTTCCGTCGTCGTGAATTCCGTCAAGCTCGTAAAACAAGAAGAGCAGATACCTTAGGGGCTGAAAGAATAAGATTACTACAGAAATCTATGCACCGTGCAAGGGAGTTGATATTAAATGTAACTCAAAGGGAATTATTAAAAGCTCAGGATTGGGAAGCAGAGCAAGCAATCTTCAAATTACGTTGTGATGCAAAGAACTTAAAGCGTGCAGTTGGAGTGAAGGGAGACGACTATTTGTTCTACCCACATAAACGAAAGAAGGTGGTCAAGGTCAAGGATGAAGATGAAGACAGAGAAAATTCCATGAAATCAAGAAGGGGAGAGAAAAGAAAAATCGATCCACGTGAAAGCATCGGTGGATCGTCAAGCGCAAGTGGTGGCCTTAGCAGAGAAAAATTGCAACAACAACAATTACAACAAGAAGGTGCAAACACTTCTACACAACCTTATGTTAAATTACCTCCATCTAAGATTCCCGACATGGACTTGGTAACAGTATCGTATGTCTTGAAGGAAAAGAATGAAACAATTAAGAGAGCAGTTCTTGAAAAGTTGCGTAAAAGGAAGGAACAAGATAAGGGATATGTCAATGCAATTGATGATCCATATCAACCTTACTTTGATATCTCAACTAACAATAACTGTAAAGAATTGAGTCATATACCTTATTCTTCAATTGCTGCGGCAAATTTCCACCAGATAAACACAACCAACTATATCTCCGAACCACTCAAAAAGTTATTGGAAGAAGGAAAAAAGCCGTTACCTGGAATGAAAACTTTCAGGGGTTCTAATGGTGAACTCATTCCCTCCAAGGCATTTCCACATTTGCTGACATTGCTTAGCGATAAAATGAATGAGTCAAAGTACACCTCAGTCAGTTACATTGCACAATTGTTATCCAATATCGAAACACATAATTTTAGTGCTTACAACAATGGATATGGATATCAGCAACAAAAGCAAAATGCAGAAATCGAAGATGACGCAAAGTTATCGGAACCAATCTTCAGATTAAGAAAACGTGCTGGAAGAGCCAATCGTACGTTTATTGATAGAAGAGGCTTGATAGATAGACCGGATGATATTATAGATGAATTTATGAACTTCAATGATGATGAAAATCTTGAAGACAAAAATTCAAACAAGCCCAACATTCCGAATGTTTACGATAGTAAGCATGATACTGTCAAAAGGTTGGACTCCAACTGGAGATTTGATGACGATCTTTCTGAAAGTCAGAAAGGAATGCAA
Organism: Suhomyces yuchorum; assembly: GCA_030571845.1. Taxonomy (NCBI): domain Eukaryota; kingdom Fungi; phylum Ascomycota; class Pichiomycetes; order Serinales; family Debaryomycetaceae; genus Suhomyces; species Suhomyces yuchorum. The sequence continues at coordinate 40,295 of JAJLYW010000045.1, forward strand.
GATCCATTCAGTTTGGATCCATCGAGGCTTAATTGTATCAGTGATGATACTCAATCCATCAGATTTGGTTCCATGTTACTTTCCAAATCCTACGGACTTTTGCGAGAATCGGTACATCAAAGACAGCAAGTTTACATACAGCAAGCCAAAATGAGAGCATTACAACAACAACAGCTTGCAAGTAAGCAGCAAGCCCAAGCGTTGGCCCAATCGCAATCTCAGCCACTGTCGCAGCCTCCATCCCAACCCCAATCACAACCACAGTCACAGTCATCAAGCTAAACGCTGATCCGACCCAACACCCAGAATAAGTACAATTAGCATCCAATCCGCTTCTCTTGAAGAGGATCGCGTTGGATCATTCTGCTCATGATTTATCTTCTTTATTGTGTATTATAGTCTAGTATATTACAGTATAACTGATGTTATCTCGTATCAACCGTAGACAGGTGCTTTGTTCAATCAATTTTAGCTTCGATGCAGAGGCTTATTTCCCAGAGAAGGAAACCTGCATGATGGCGAGATTATATTATAAGAAATGCGGATATTATGCATTTCCAACTTCCCCAAATTATGCGCAAACTGTGGCGACTTACGTAAACTTTGACTAGGTACTTTCTAAGTCTAATCATTTAGAAAAGAATCTTATTTTCAATCATCCTCGATTATCCCAAATTATTCACATTCATCTCAATCCAATTGATCCTGTCTAGCAAATTTACTCAAAATGACCCAGTTATCATCGGTTATAGTCTTCGGAGCACACGGTAAAGTTGGCCAGTTGCTCATCCAACGTTTTGCCCAAGATTCCTCCCTCTACAAAGCCACTGCTGTGATCAGAAGTGAGGAGCAGAAACGGAGAATTGAAGAAATTGCTGGCAATTCTTCCAACATCACCACCGTCAACCTCAATTTGCCTGATGCCAGTTCTGAAGACATTGCCGAGCTCATCAAGGGACACGATCTGGTGGTGTTCACTGCGGGCTCTGCTGGAACCAATCTCCTCCAAGTGGACTTGGACGGTGCTGTCAAGACGTTCGAGGCTTCGGTGTTGGCCAAAACCAGAAGATACGTGCTTGTCAGTGCAATCAATGCTTCCAATAGGGAGTTTTTCAAAGATATGCTGATCAGAAATTACTACATAGCCAAGCACTATGCTGATCGGATCCTTATTAACGAGTTCAAGGACTCGTTGGACTACACCATTTTGCAGCCTGCAAGACTCACCGATGATGCAGGCACCGGAAAGATCAAGATAGTCCTGCCGGAAAAGAAGGACGCCGGGGATGTCACCAGAAAAGACGTTGCCGATGTTATTTACGACACCATAGGCAACAAGAACACCTACGGCAAATCAATTCCTTTCTATGAAGGCGAGGTTGGCATTGTTCAAGCATTGAACAGCTTATAACTGCGATAATTGACGTGATATGAATTCTATTGTAGGCTTTCTGCGAAAGAACCACAGTTCTACTGACCAATATGCTTCCTTACAATAGCTCGTTTCGATGTATATTTTGTTGGTGTATGCTCTATAATACATATTGACCATGTCTATTAATCTATTCTTTCGGTTTAGAACAAACCTTCAATTTCTCCCTCGTCATTGACTTCTACATTCATAAATCCAGCATGTGTAGGTAAACCAGGGATAGTCATGATCTCGGCGGCCAAGGCATACAAGTATCCGGCACCAGCAGAACATCTGACTTCTCTGATGGGCACAGTGAAGCCAGTGGGGACACCTTTCAAGGCAGGGTCGTGGGATAAGGAGTATTGGGTCTTAGCGATGCAGATTGGCAATTTGTCGTAACCTTGCTTGGTGTAGGTCTCGATCTGTTGTTTGGCCAATGGAGACAATTCAATAGCAGAGGCTCCGTACATCTTGGATGCAATAGCGAACAACTTGTTTTCCACGGTATCGTTGACATCGTACAAGAACTTCTGTTGAGCAGAAGCGTCGGACAACTTAACTGCTTCAACAACAGACTTGGCGAGCTCCACGGCACCAGCACCACCCTTAGCCCAGTGGTTGGAAGGAACAGCGTAATCAGCACCGGCCTTGATGGCTTGCTCTTGGATCAACTTGATCTCGGCCTCGGAGTCAGTTTCGAACTGGTTGATTGCGACCACCACAGGCACGTTGTATTGCTTGATGTTGGCGATTTGCTTGGCCAAGTTGGCACATCCCTTCTCCGAGAACTCGAGGTTTTCGGTGGTGTATTCGGTAGGCAATGGTTGGCCTGGCTTGACGTCGGTGGCTCCTCCGTGCAACTTCAATGCTCTGGAGGTGGCCACTAACACCACGGTATCTGGCTTGAAACCAGAGGTTCTGCACTTGATGTTGAAGAATCTCTCACCTCCCATGGTAAAGTCGAAACCGGCTTCGGTCACGACAAAACCCTTCTTTCCGCTGTTGGTGGGGTTGGATGGAGAGGTCAATTTCAAGGCAACACGGTCAGCAATTACAGAGGAGGCACCAATGGAGATGTTGGCGAAAGGACCGGCGTGAACAAACACCGGAGTACCTTCCAAGGTTTGCATCAAGTTTGGCTTGATGGCGTCCTTGAGGAGGGCGGTGATGGCACCGGCACAGCCAACGTCTTCAGCGGTGATGGCCACACCAGAACCTCTTTGGGTTCCAACCACGAGCTTACCCACTCTGGCTCGCAAGTCCTTCAACGAGGTGGACAAGGCCAAGATGGCCATCAACTCGGAGGCAACGGTGATGTCCATGCCTGACTTACGGGGTGGGAACTTGGAGGCCTCGTTCTTGCCCTGTCCGATGGTAATTTCTCTGACAAATCTGTCATTGCAGTCCACCACTCTCTTGATGGTGATGGACTCGGGGTCGATGTCAAGCTTGGCGAAACGTTCGATTTCTTCATCAGTCAAGTCGTCGGGGTTGGTGGCGGAGATACCAAGGTTGTTCAATCTGGTCAACATGGAAGGAGTGAAAGTTCTGGTGCCCTTCTTAGCGGGGACCAATCTCTTGTAGAAACCCTTAATGGTCTTGGAGGTGCTTTCATGGAACATTCTGGTGTCCACAGCAGCACACAACAAGTTCTGGGCAGCAGAAATGGCGTGGATATCACCGGTCAAGTGCATGTTGAACTCGTCCATAGGGATGACTTGAGCGTAACCACCTCCGGCAGCTCCACCCTTGACACCAAAGGTGGGGCCCATGGAGGGCTGTCTGACGTTGGCAATGGAGTTGTAGCCCAAGTGAGCACCCAAAGCCTGGGTCAACCCCATGGTGGTGGTACTTTTACCCTCACCCAAAGGAGTTGGGGTGATACCGGCCACCAACACGTAGTTACCATTGGCGACCTTGTCGCCTTCGGCAACTTCGTCCAAACGGTCAATGATCTTTTTAGGATCCACTTTGGCCTTGTAGTGACCATAAGGCTCCAATTCCTGCTCTAAAAGACCCAATTCTTCGGCGATCTTGGTGATCTTTTTGGGCTTCTGAGCACGGGAAATGGCAATGTCTGAAGGAACGGGGTCCTGTAATTCCAAAGGCAATGGCTTGAATGCATGCTCGTGAGCTCTCTTGGCTTGGATGATGGCAGCGTCATACACGTTGGAGCACAACATGGCCACGGTCATTGGGCCAACACCTCCTGGGACTGGAGTGATGAACGAGGCCTTCTTTGCCACGGGGACGTAGTCCACGTCACCAACCAACTTCTTTCCACTGGCGCTGGATGGGTCGTCCTTGTAGTTGATACCAACGTCGATCACCACTGCATCTTTCTTGATCCAGTCGGATTTGACGTACTCCGAAATACCGACGGCAGCCACCACGATGTCGGCGGACTTGACCACTTCGGGGAGATTTTGGGTGTAACGATGGCAAATAGTGACAGTACAGTCCTCGTTACGCAACATGGCGGCCACTGGGGTTCCGACGATGTCGGAACGGCCGATGACCACTGCGGTCTTACCTCTGAGAGTGACACCAGTGGTCTTGATCAACTCGATGATACCGTTGGGAGTACATGGCTTGAACATGGGCGAGCCTCCACGCTTGGAAAGCTCACCGACGTTGTAGCGGTCGAACCCGTCCACATCCTTGACGGTGGAAACCAGGTTGGTGACCAAGGTCTCGTCGATGTGCTTGGGCAATGGCAATTGGATCAACAAACCGTTGACGTGGGGGTCCTTGTTCAAGCGGTCGATTTCCTCCAACAACGCGTCCTGGGAGATGTTCTCGTCAAGCTTGATCAAGGTGGACTTGATGTTGGAGGATTGTGCAGCCTTCAACTTGGATCTGACGTAGGCCAGGGAGTCTGGACGGGAACCGACCTGGACAATGGCCAACGAGGGGCGGAACTTGAGATTTTCGAAGCTCAAATCAGTGGTGGAACTGACGAGCTCAGGGAAATGCTCTTTATTGTACTGGATCACCTTGTCGGCGATGGAATGACGGATGGTTTTGGCAAGCTTGGTACCGGAGACAACCACAGCGTCAAGCCGCACTGGGGCGGTAGAAAACCTTCTGGCTGACACGGCTAAGCGGGAGATTCTGCTAGATAGCATGGTGGACCGTTAACAGTGGTGGATGGGGAAAACTAAACAGAGAAAGTTGTTTAACAGGAGGAGATGGGATGTGAAACTGTTCGAAGGTAACCCTTGGCAATATATACTTGTGCGTATGCAGGCGCGGATTAACTATGGGGCAAAATTTTTCACCTGGGATGAGTCACAGTGGCGGATTCTGATTGGCTCAGGCAAGAAGTGAATACCGATGGGGTGGTGGCAGTAAGGGCTGGAAGGGTGTCAGGGGTTGATTCTGGGGTGTTGCAGCCTTATATGGTGCCGATAATCACTGATAACCGGGCGATGGCATCGAGTCAAGTGAAAAGTTGACTCCGGAGCGATGCCTCGTCCCGAGTCGCGTGCCATGCATTGCATGTGAGACGGTGCCAGAGTATAACCGCGGGCCCGAGTCAATTATTTTTCGCCTGATAAGCCCAACTGCAACCACATTTGCATGACAGCTGCAATGGAAACGTTGGTGGGGCGTTGGCGGGGCTTCAAAGATCCAGGCACCTGAAAAATGTTTGTTTACCTTCGGTGCAATTCCTTCAAATCAGCCCAGGAAGGCCCTTAAACCGCTGCATCGGATCTCAAAAGTGGATGAAAATTCCTCGAGGAGATCTGGAAGTTGGGTGATTTTCATGAACTTTCCCCAAAAACTGAACTTCGTAAGTGCCGTTTCAACTTTTAGTGCTCAAGGACTTCTCCATCAGAAGCCTTCACCATGTCTATGCCAAATAGATATGGAATTGCATTGATTGAGTAGCCAGCACCAATGGTGGAAATTAGTGTCGGACTTTCTGTTAATCGGTGATATCGGACCAATTCCTTTACCATAATTGTTTGATGAGATTTCAATTAATCTTCAAGGACGATCTGGTCTATAGGGACACCTATCTCAGTGATTTATGGTCTGAGCCTATTCATTTAGTTTACCTCTAGAAGCAATCACGAATAGCGAATTTCCCCGTCACATCAAGCATTACTAGCTCGTATGGATCACTTCAGGATAAGTAACCATGAAAGTTTCTTCAAAATTACCTCAGTTGAATTAATAAGGTGCTACAACTACAAGCACTTTGAAGCATTCATATTAATTATATTTTATTGGTCTATCTAAGAGGATATATTCTATCTAGGCCGTGCTTTTCTTCACCCTGAGGAGTTGAGCTACACTTTCCACCACGGAGTCCTCGATCTCCACGAAGTCAAATCCCCAAAGCTTGTCGGAAGCAGAGGTGTCTGGGGTGCAGAAAACAGCATTGTCAAGGGTCGTTTGGGTTTGTTCGGGCTTTCCGACTGGCAGAACATCTACGAGTTCTGGGAAGTTGGCATGGATGATGTTGGCGAAAGATTGAGTGCTCCATGCGCCCTTGGTGACTATCCATCTCTTGCCAACGGCTTCGAGCTTCTTGGAGGCCACAATGTGGGCTCGGGCAACGTCTCTGACATTGATGTAGTAGCCCGCAAGTGGGGCCAACTGGTCGGAGTACTTGCCTTTGAGCAACTTGTTGAGCATCTCAGAACTGGTGTTTAACTCATCCTTGATCTCGTTGTCGAAGCATTGGGGCCCGAACATAAATGATGGGTTGACAGCAATGGCATCGAAGTGAGGCTTTTCTTCTTCAACATACTTCCAGAATGCCTTTTCAGCTGCGACCTTAGAGTACAAGTAGCCCAAACGGCCGTTGGCAACGGCCGCTTCGTATGGGATGACGGTCCAGCTATTCTCGTCGGCAGGGTGGCCCTTCTTAAGAGACTTGTCGCCAATGGAGGCGTAGGCGACAGCGGCGAACGACGAGGTAGTGAGGAACTTCTTGAGGTTCTTACCATGGGTGTGGGCCGAAGTCAACGCGTTGAGGGTACCGTCCACAGCGGGCTTGATGAGCTTGTTTTCGATATCGTCATCACTCCAGGTGTATGGAGAGGCAGTGTGGTGGAAGATGGCGATTTCGGGGTACTTTTGGAACACTTGGTCAAACGCACCCTCCACACCGATATCTGGAACCAGTTCGTAGTCAAACCCGGCGCCCAAGTTGCCCTTCAACGCTTCACCACGGGCGGCACTTCTGACGGAGCCAATGACCTTATAGCCAGATTCAAGCAATTGCTGGCACAAATGCTGCGCAAGGAAACCAGTAGCACCAGAAACAAGTACAGTAGACATTTTATATCGTTGGGGGTGGGGGATGATTGGGGGATTGGGGAGG
>JAJLYW010000046.1:0-42585 GCA_030571845.1 Suhomyces yuchorum
CAATTCCTACCTTTTCCTGTGGTTTCACCGTGGCAGAAATGCCGTTCAACACAGGATCCAAGTTTTCTCTGTACTTGGTAGAATAGTCGTGGAACGAAACTTCTCCCTTGCTTGGCCAGTTGCTAGCAGGGCGGTTGTCTTCAATGACCAATGGCGCCTCTGGTGTAATATTGCTGTATTCAGCAATTCTCTCAAGTGCAACAGCATCGGTTTCAAATTGGGACCAAATCCGAACAATCATAACCATGGTATTAGAGCTGTTAATGGAAAAAGATATTATCAAACCAAGCAAGCCTTCTTGAATTGGTCTAGTGGTAAGCAATGAAGCAACACATAAAAGTGCTGTTAATAAGACGATAGAGGATGAAAGGAATTGCAATCTCATAGACAACCATCTGTTGATAATTTGGAAGAGAAATTGATTTGAAACATACCCGTTGATATATGCTCTTACCTTAAAACTAAATCTTTCTTGTTGATCATAAGCTTTAATGGTATCTACTCCATTAATTGACTCCTGGATAGTTGCCAAAATTGGACTATTTGAAATTTTCAGTAACCTCTTCAACTCACGACTAGCAACAATAAATTTTGCTCTCACGTTGTTGAATATGAACACAAAGAGTATTAACACTATTGCCATGGAAGGAAGATTGATAGTAATCACAAGTAATGACATAATTCCCAGTAAAATAATGCTCAAAAGAGAAATTAAAAGCCAAGGTAACAGTTGATCAACGGTTCCAATGTCATCAGTAAAACGATTCAAAACACGTCCTATTGGTGTGGTATCAAAGAATGACATAGGTGCTCGAAGCACCGATTTGGCCATACCTTCATGAAGTTGTGCAGATCCTTTGACGATACAATATGACCATACAACATACGATGAACTTAACACCAGCGCTCCACTTATAATACCAAATGAACTGTAAAGCGACAAGAAGAACTTAGGGTTCTGAGTTTCTCCGCTATCGGCATTCAATTGTGTCCAATAGGTCAACAAATACTTCTCAGCGACTGCCAATAACGAAACTCCAATCGAAATTATAACGTAAAAGATCACATACTTATAGTTGCATGCCTTGCAATAATCAACGATGACAGACCACTTAACACTTCCTGTGGCCCTGAATTCTTCCACATGCGCCGTTTTTTTGACAGTTTCTTCTCCTTCATCTTGCTCATACACATGAGAATGCGATACAACACTGGCACGACGGAGTGTTTGATGGGCCTGAGTCAATGGAACTTCTACGCCAGTGAATTCTTCAATATCGTTGCTTACTTCATCAGCTCCGGATTCAGTAACAACAACAGCTTCAGTATTTTCATTTGAACTTCCTTCTTCTTGTTTACCCTCATCTCCTTCACGTCCAAATTCGGTGATCAAAGTAGCCAAATCTGACTTTCTATCCATCACCTCTGCATATGTTCCACTTTCCGTAATGGATCCTTTGCTCAATAAAAAGATCCTCTTGGCCTTGTGCAACACTCTAACGGAATTGGTGGCCAAAATCTTGGTTCTAGGTCCAATGATTCCATTTTCTGACAAAACGTTCTTGATAAGATTCTCTCCAACATGTGAATCCACTGCAGATAAGACATCGTCCAACACGAATATGTCGGCTCTAGAGTACACTGCTCTGGCCAATGATATACGTGCCTTCTGGCCTCCACTCAATGCGATACCCTTCTCTCCAACAATGGTTTGGTCTCCATCTGGCAAAGACTTGAAATCAGAAAGCAACTCACATGCTGCTACGGTCTTCTTGTAGAAGTCCTTTTCGTACCTGTGTCCAAACAAAATATTCTCTTTCACTGTTGCGTTCAAGATCCAGGGCGATTGAGGACAATACGCAACATTACCATTGATCTTAATCGAGGGGTTGGTTCCGTCTGCTGCAGAATCACTGTATGTGTGTTCCGCAACAGGAATCTCTCGTAAGATGGATCTGAGCAAAGTGGTCTTACCACTGCCAACCTTTCCAACAATACATGTCAACTCTCCAGCCTTGGCGCTGAAGTTTATGTCTGTCAAAGCAATGTTCTTGTCCACTGCTTCAACTTCATTTTCTTCGTCGCTGAATTTCTTTTGATCTTCAGGGTGCTTGGACCACAAAAAGGTGGCATGTTCGATCAGGATGGCATCCTCGTTTTCTTTGGCATCTCCGATCTTGTAGATGTTATTGTTATCAAATTCCAATTCATCGAGTAAGAGATATTCTCTCAATCTAGCGATGGAGGCAATGGCCTCAATAGCGCTAGTAACCAAGCCTGGGAGAAACATCACCGCTTCACTCAACAAATCGAAGTAAACTAATGCTGGGAAGACAATTTCTGGGGTCAATGGTATATCATACAACCACACATAGGTCGTATAAGTTGCACAACTAACGAAAAATGGAATACAACTCCAAGAAAACATCAACAAAGCACTCATTATCCCTATCTTCTTGAAAGAATCTAATTCTTTATCGTTTCTAACGACATTCAATTTTCTTAGTATAGGTTTTTCCCATGAATAAAATTTGATGCTTTTCATAGATAATAATATCTCATTAATTAAGCCTGTTCTTTCATCTTTATGTTTCATCATTTCCATGAAAAGTGGATAGATGGCTGTATTGGAAAAGACAGCAAGAGGTACCAACAAGCCACCAATTAAAATTCCACCCCAAATTGCATTGCCCATTAACCTAACTAGAACTGAAAAACAAAGAATAAGTTGCACTGGTGCACTTAAAAAACTCAGTAACAGTTGAGAGAAGTACTTTATTGTATTCAAGTCAACAGTTGCATGATTAATAATTTCACCAGTAGTTTTTTCCTTCCTTGCATGTGGTGACAAATTCAATGCCTTTTGATATATCAACGTGGTTAATGATGTTTTCACGAAAAAGCCTAAATGATTCGTAACATACTGTAACTGACTAAACATTGTTGCTCTTGAAATGCTAAAGATGAACATGCTAATAGCAATTGCAAATCCATTGATGATGGGTGGAGAAATCTCATGGTGCAAGTGGGCATCGAAATGCTCAATAAGTTTCTTCAAGAAATATGGTTGAATAAAATTGCAAAAAATCTCAAAAGATTCAAACACAAAAGTTAAGGCGATGTAGCCCTTGACCGACCAGGAGATCGATCCTAAAAGTGAAGGCTTGATATCTTCTGCCGTCTTGTTCCATAATCTAAGTCTAGAAGGCTTGAATTGTTTCTTGGAAATCTCTGCCTTGATGCAGGCCTTCTCCCAGTTCTCCTTCAACACGGCGTAAGTAGGTTCACAGTGCAAGAAGCCTGCAACTTGTGGCAAGTCTTCGTTTTCCACTGTTTGAGTCTTGTAGATATGTGAAATCAATGGGGTGATCCACGAAAATGTCAATTGTTCAACCAAGTTGACACTCAACCCGTTGGATTGGTCCACTTCAAAATTCGGCTGATAGTAGAATGCTTCTAATACAAAGGCAACTACCGAGATCACAACAATCAAACCTTCAAGAACCAGTCCAAAGGATGAATCTGCATAGATTTTGACTGTGGAGAAGTAATCCTGAACAAGTGCAGCTGCTTGAAAGGGAATTCCAACTAAAATGGAGATTATTGCAGAGGCGGACGAGTGTGATGCAACTCTGGGCTCATAAGAGATAACCACTAGCACTAAGCACCATAAGGCTATTGCAGAAGATAGAGATACCTTTCTCGTGTAGTTTTCTGAATAAGATAAGAAAGCGAGCAAGATTATCTGAATTGATGCGAGAAATACCTTTATAACCTGAGCGAGCCCAGTTGGTATTTTACCAGCTGTAAAATGAGGTCGACGGGAAACCAATTGGATCAATTGGAAGAGGGTGAAGAGTCCCAACGCAGCATTGACTCCTGCAAACACGGTATCCACAAATTTGGGGTTGAGGGAGTTTTCATATGGTGAGTACAAGGGTTCAGTCCAGGACCGAGACAAAAAATTGACAACTGGTTGAGCCACATCGGTTGCAACAGAGACTTCTTGTAAAAGATCGTAACTTGGAAAGAAATCAATTCTTTCAGGATTGTTTAGCCATGCTTGTTGTATCTGGTCCATGGTAAATGCCTACCAATTTTCCGAACATGATATCCATCCTTTTATATTGCAAAATTTTAGCATGAGAGGTGCTTATCATTGGTGATACGTGCTCCGGACGAATATCCACAATTGCGTAGGGGTGAATACAAACCATAAACTTCAAGGTGAACCTTAAAATCTAAAAATCCAACATTGACAGCCTAAGCCTTGTCCTTGCCATCAATCTTCATGGTCTACGTTCAAAACATTCTAATCTTGAGCTCAATTGAATTATAGGTGCATATCAGGCAGCGATAGAAGGCAAGAAGCACATGGCCAACTTGCTGATCTTAATCACATGATACGTCAATACTGAATTTACTCAAAGTTCATGGAAACCTATTCTTTGTTCTGGGACAAATTATTTTCGAAACTTATGGTGACAGTGCCGTGCCTTAAATGGCATGAGTGGCACAAGGGGGTTAAACATTGGTTGATGCTATGATACTTACCGAGGCGGTCCGATTCATAACGGGGATTCCACCTAATTTCCAAAAGGGGAACGAGTGGCTTTTTTGCTTGAAAATACGCTTTGTATGATGTATGGGTGTTAACTTTCCGAGGTTTTCTTATCAACCTATAGGTTTCCTAATTTGGATTTTGGACGATTCTCTGCTTCCTATTGGCTGAAATTTACCTTCAGTCGCGAAAATCACCAAAAAAAATCTTGACGAGCTATTTTTGGTTACGGCCACACTTCTGATTGGTTGAGCCAAGCATTGACACGATGCACCATCGAAAAAAGAAATCCCTTTAGTAGAACAAGAAGGCAGAGCTGTTTCTTATTGGCCGGTTGGTTGTTTGTCCTGGAAATATGAGGAGATGGACGTTTCCCCCTTTGGAATTATGCATATACACAAACACGCTGAAAATATCGATGACACGCCATAATGGCTTCCTATTGGTCGGATCCCCCCATATTCACCTCTCAAGGTATGGATTACGAGGTTTTTTGTGTGAATGGAATCATCTCATTGGTCACATTTTGCATAGCGGGCATGCTGGATCTTAGATGTGGCATAGATCAGCGATATGATAGGTCAATAGGGATTTCTGAACAATTCAAATGGGGTATCTGGACTTTCGTGTTTTTTTTTCATGGTGGATAATTTCGATTGACGTTTTGAAAAATTTCTATAAATTCCAGCAGGTTCCCCTAGGGGAATTTGAAATATTCATCAGCTCAGACCACTCTCCTTGCAATAACCATTACAATAATCATGAATTTCCTTTTAGTTTTACACCTTGTTTTCGCCTTTTGCTCTGCAATGACTGCTGCTGCTGCTTCTACTAATGGCACTTTCCTGGCCACAAGAAATGAGATCGTTTACAAAATCCGAACTGATCTTGAACCTAAAATTGGTGCTGGGTACCAAAACACACATAATCCACAGAATATATTACCAGAGACCACTGGATTGCCCAGCACCACCTTGACTCTGTCGTTCGCAACTCTGACTTCCAGTGGTTCCAAATCGGAGTCTTCTCTGCACTCTGTTAATTCGCACGCAGGTGCAGGACACCAGGTCCCAGGGGCCCTAGTATTAATTATTATAGGAGGATACTTAATTTAAGGCTGCTCTGGAAGAGAATAGTGCCCTTAATAACTTACATTCCACATACTAAATAATTTTCACTGGGATGAAAGATTCTTTTGTCCACAGTTAATGTTGAATTTTTATAGGTTGTTTCCCTTAGAATGTTACAGATTTGAGATTTTTATGAAAAAATCCAATATTTGTAGAAAACAAAAATCAGTACTTTGCAAATTGCATGGTTTAACCTACTTGCAACTTCCCATAAAGGTAGCACTTGCAAAAATAGTGTGAGGTGGAAATTTCATGTCCTATCGATTGGGGATGGATTCTCACGGATTTGCTCATAGCCTCACCGGTCTTTTGGTGTGAGAGAAAACTCACTTTTATGACAAATTGAGTCGTTTTGACAAATCTAGTCCTTGTAGCACTCCAACTTCATCATCTTTAAAAGCAAGAAATCCACTTTACTCGAGCTTCAGTTCGGTATTCTGGTGCTCTCCCCATATACCTTCCACATTCAAGCAATCACCCAGGTCGTGCACAACGCCCAAAAAGTTGGCCAAAAAAAAACTTCCATGTTAACCCTGGGAAACATTCAACATACCAACGTCGAATTTTACATCAACGAAAAGATAATACATCCACCACCACATTAGTTTGAAGGTTCCTTCCACCATTGAAACACTATTTTCAAACAAGGATCCCGGAGCCATCTCCTTCGTCGAAGTAGCACACTATCTAACACGGAGGCAAACAAAACTTGATCCCATACAGTTAGGATAACTCTGACTATTCGAATGAAACACATCCAAGAACAAGTAAAATTCGCATTGGGTAACCCAAAGAAATAAAGAGAATGAATATCAACAGCAAATACCAACAGGCACAAGTTCAAGGTCAACCTCAGGCAAATCTTCAAGCACAACAAATCTTGTTGCAACAATTGCAACAAGGTTCTCAACTGCAACCTACGGGAACACTTGCTGCTGGACAGTTCAACCAACAGAGCGACAGCTATGCAGAGGGCTTGTACCAAAACAATTATCAAAGGGCTCAGCCCCCACAATTGCAACAACAGTTTCTTCCACAGTTCCAACAGGGCCAGCAACAAAACCTGAATGCCAACCTGCAATTGCAACAGCCATACCAACAGCCACAACAACTGCAACAAGCACAGTTTCAACTGCAATACCCTCCCCTGCAGCAGCAACTCCCTCGCCAACCTCCTCATATCCAGCAGCAATTTTTCAATCAGCAAGCAGCTATTCAGGCACAACAGCAGCAAGTTCAAGCACAGCAAGCACAGGCCCAACAAGCTTCGTCTCAAAAGTTGAACTCAACAAACGTCGAGAACCCAAATTCTGTATACTGGCAACACCAACAACAATTATGTCAATTGTCCAGAAGTGCTAACATACCTCATTACTACGCTAGACAATATGCATCAAACTCTCGGAAAAATAAGAATCCATACAACGAGATAAAATCCGTTAGTTTAATTGACGCTACCAAGACCATTATTGCCTCCTTGGAGGAGCAAGAAAAGGCCAAGAAAGCCAGTACTGCTGTCACTACTACACCAACAACTACCTCTGCATTATTACATAACAAGAAATTGTCACAAGATTTGGATGATGATCATATTCAAGAGGAACAGAGAATGAGACAAAAAACTCAAGGAAGACAATTATGGTGTCAATTGGATTTATGTGGACAAGGATTACTGAATATATCTCCCAAGTTATTCCAGTACGACTTCTTGGAATCGTTGTATTTGAATAACAACAGATTGACACTGGTTCCTTCCATAATCGGTAAATTAAAGAGTTTGAGAACCTTGGATTTGTCTCATAATAGAATAAGTGAAGTACCAGCAGAGTTAGGCTTGTGTCATAACTTGAGATATCTTTACTTGTTCGATAACAATATCAAGACTTTACCGCTCGAATTTGGTAATCTCATAGAATTATTATTTTTGGGTATTGAAGGTAATCCAATGGACATGAAAATTGCTAATTTACTCTCCGAGAAAGGTACCAAAGAAGTGGTTGCATACTTGAGAGACAATACCAACTGGTCCAAACCAAAACCTAGAGATTGGTACCTTTTAGAAGATGATGGTGAAATCATTGATCCAGTTTCTAACCCTGAAGCTTACAATAACGAATCTAATGAACCAGATACCTTCACTATGGTTTCTTACAACACCTTATGTCAACATTATGCCACTTCAAAGATGTACAAGTTTACACCATCATGGGCTTTGAATTGGGAATACAGAAGAAATGCTTTGCAAGCCGAAGTATTGAATTTTGGCTCGGATATTTTGTGTATGCAAGAAGTCGAAACAAGAACTTTCCATGAGTTCTGGGTACCACTTTTGGCTGAGAAGGGATACAAGGGAGTTTTCTTTAGTAAGACCCGTTCGAAGACCATGAGTGAGGCAGACTCAAAGAAGGTTGACGGTTGTGCCACCTTCTTCCGTACTAGCAAGTTTTCATTGATTCAAAAGCAAAATTTCGAGTATAACAGTGTATGCATGGGTTCAGATAAGTATAAGAAAACTAAGGATTTGTTCAATCGTTTCATGAACAAAGACAACATTGCATTGATCACATTTTTCACTCACATCACCACAGGAGAAAAGATTGTCATTGCAAACACACACTTGCATTGGGACCCAGCTTACAACGATGTCAAGGCATTGCAAGTAGGAATTTTGTTGGAGGAGATGCAAGGTATTTTGAAGAAGTACCACCACACCAATTCGATCGAGGAGGTTAAGAACGCATCATTGATTGTATGTGGAGATTTCAACTCGATCAACGGAAGTGCGGTGCATCAACTCTTCTCCACCGGTTCTGTGTCGAAGCACGATGACTTGGATGGAAGAGACTACGGTAAATTCACCGACGAAGGTTTCAGACACCCATTCAAGATGAAATCGGCTTATGAACAAATCGAGGAACTTCCCTTCACCAATTTTTCACCTGGTTTCACCAATGTCATCGACTACATCTGGTACTCTACCCCCACATTACAAGTTAAGGGCTTATTAGGCAAGGTAGACGAAGAATACGCATCCCACTTAATTGGGTTCCCCAGTGCCCATTTCCCATCTGATCACATTCCTCTTGTTACCAAGTTCCAAATCAAGAAAGCTTCGGGCAAAAAGCCCGACTTCAAGCCCGACTTCAAGTCGGGTCCCTCGAGAAAGACTTAATCCACTCCGGTGACCTTTCTCCTCTGTACACTACCCTAGTTTGATTTCGTTTTTATATATTTGCCATCACCTGCTGTAGTCCGTAGTGTCCTCACCGTCACGAGCCAGTATGTGCAAACCAGTCAAAATGCCAAAATGCAACCGCGTGGTCGACTGCAACATCGTCCAAGAATTCCTTCTCACAAAGGGTTCGTCACTTACAAACATTTATTGACCCTTTTGAAATGTCTCTCTTGATTCCCAACGAAAACGACTATGATGATGCCCACGGCGATCTTGCCGAGGAGCAGATTTTCCACGACAAGTTTGCCCAAGTCCAGGACACCCGTGGAGAAGATGGAAAGTTAAAGTTTCCCTGGAAATATGAAGTGGTGCCAGGCTTTTTCAAGCAATCGGACGAAGCCACCGACGACCGCAAGTTCAACCATGCCCATGAGCATTTTGGCCGGGCCAAGCCATGGTCCGAGCTTGAAAGCGACTTGGCCGCTTTGAATGCAAATGCTGCCTCCAATGAGTCATACAAGTTGGTGTTCTTTGCCCGTCATGGCCAGGGTTACCACAACTTGTGCGTGGAGAAGTACGGCGTGGAAGAATGGCACCGCAAGTGGCACGGATTGGAGACCGATGGCGAGATTGTGTTTGGTCCCGACCCTGAGCTTACCCAGCTCGGATTGGAACAGGCCAAGGAAAACAATCTTGCCTGGAGGGAAGAGCTTGCTGATGGATGTCCCATGCCCAACAAGTTTTATGTCTCGCCAATGCAACGTGCCAGCAGGACTATGGTGGAGACTTGGAAGGGAAACAAGCAGGCAGACCCTGCTCCATTGGTGGCCGAGCTTCTCAGAGAACGGTTGGGCTTCAATCTCTGCGACAAGCGTTCCACCAAAACCGTTATTAAGAGCCGTTTCCCCGAGTTCGTGTTGCCCGAAAATTACCCCGAAACCGACCAGTTGTACACCGACGATTACCGTGAAGCATTGAACGAGCACGGGTTCAGAATGGTCCACTTCTTGGAGGATTTGTTCGAGGAGGATGTGGTTGGACAGACTGTGGATAGAGGCTTGGTTCAGAAAAACGCCGTCATCTCCACCACTTCCCATGCTGGCCTGATTCGTGCTATTATCATGGCCTTGAAGCATAGACACTTCACTATTTGCACTGGTGGCATGATTCCAATTTTGATCAAGGGTACTAGAAAGGAGTAGATAAGTAACTTAGATAGAAATTCAAAAATAGATTACTAGACGATTATTTTAGGCCGTTACCTTTACTTTTTCAAAGATCCATTGAGCTTATAGGTAGCATCGATGTAAAATACTTGAAATGATGCAGAAAAAAGGGGAAATTGATCAAAAGTAGATATTTTATCGCATAATTGTGGAGTACGTCACCTAAATCTGGGGTAATTCTTTCCATGGAATCCAATTATGTTTGGAGCAAAACCTCACGTTCAACCAAACAGCACAAAAACTTGTTTGCAGACCAGATTGTGTTACAGCTATTGATGTATGGCATGTGTTCAAGATGGTCGAGCCAGATTCGTTTTTGGGCCCTAAAACCATGGGCTTTAGGTGGCTGCGAATTACCTTATCGGGAGGAACGGTAAGCCCCACCAATATCAACTCATGAAATTGTAGCCTGGGTCGGTCAATCCTACCCGAATCACTAGTTGCTTAACCACAAGTGTAAAAGAATTCAGGATTCTCGAAGCCTCTACTTTATCTCACCTTTCCTTGGGTTCCAAATTGTCTCAATTAATCAGATAATTAGGTTGCTTTGCAAGCTATCACTGGGATTACATAATAACAAAGCATTTAGCTTCTTCAAGGGTGTGATAAACTTTGAAGATGTACTCTCTCAATAGTATTATTGGGTTGTTTGAAGATAGCAGGGGTTTTCATAGGACTGTCATGAGACTTCATATGAAATTGGGACCTACCCACGCTGGAAAGAGTCTTGTTCTATGGAAAAAGGAATCTTATGCCGGAGACCCTATAGATTCAACAAGGTGGCTGAACAATAGAACAGTCATGGCATGAAGTGTTTAGGGCTATTAAAGCTCGCATGTGCACCGTGAGTTATGAGTATTCATAACCACTGAGTCTCAGTAATCATTTCTGAGACACCAGGTCAAAACACCCACTCTCAGCATGATGCACAGAGATTGTCAAAGGTGATTTCATGGTTCCAGCAAATTGCCCAGGCAATTTGATTTGTTGGCTCAGTAACTCTTATTGTGAATATTTCTTGGAGCAACTGAAGTTCATGAGGATGTCTTTGGTTGCAGCATGTGAAGAGGAAGAAAAACAAGAAAATGCGAGTTCTGAGTCGATAGGTAAACCAGATCAATCAGCAGAAATCCAGGCAAACATCCGTGGATGGCCGGTTTCTTCTGGGTGAAACTGACCACTAATGATACTACCACATTAAGCTTTTTAATACACTTTAAAGACGTTCTATACACATTCTATTCAAGTGGACCTTCGATCAGTTTATGCATTGTGCGCAGCCTGTGACATTGAAAGGCACATGGAAATTGCACAGTAGGAAAAGCCATGCTGGGGCTCTTGAGACAACAGTGTGGTTGCGAGTTACTTAAACCATGCAGAGCTTGAAATCGAGCTCGGTTGCCATCGTAAGCAGGACTCCCAAGACATTGATTCCAAGACATTACATTGTCAATTCTGCACGAGCAATGCCAAACCGTTGGGGGATGTTGCTGCATGGGTTGGGCCGTGCCACCATGCCATGGGTGAATGAACATTTTCAGCAGCTACTATGGTTGGAACAACAGCACATGGTAGGTGGCTTCCCACCAGCTGGCCCCTGTGGATAAACTGTGTCCTAATACACCAAAGCTCCCACATATCACAGGCCAAAAAAATAGAAGCCCTCTGCCATGGAGAAAAATCGAAGCGAACCGACCCCAACTGCCAATAACCGAACATGCTTGGCTCGAGCTCACGAGGTCATTCTGATCTGTCATCACTAATCGACCCCAGAGTGAAAAATGGCATAATCACCCGGTTTCAGGGCCCAAACCACCGATAAATCGCCCGCACACCCACTTGGTGCCCAACTACTACCCCATTCAACCACCACCCTATTCAGCCGCCGTTCCTGATGGTGCCCCAAAGCTTAAGCTTAACTGGACATTCCCATCCCCCATCTCCCCATAGCAAGAAACCCTCAGTGCGCCCCGTAATGCATCTACTAACCTCCCCCATTGGGGTAATTCGCACCTGGAACATTTCCTATTGGGGAATTGTTCATGACGTCGGCCATGTCAAGATTTTCTCACCTGCCGAACGGGTTCAAGGACACCAGTCCTGGAGGCCAGGCAGCCTCCATTGGCCCCATTTCCAGCAGCTGCACCCCTGCCCCACCCCTGAACTCTGCCCAGCTTCTGCTACTGCACCGGAGCTCCCTCCGCAGCAATACCAGCAACCTGCAACAATAGCTCCACGAGGGGTCGGCTTTAGCAAGCAGTGCGAGTCTTGCTCCGGTAGTATATATAACACCCCCGCCATCGCTAAGTGTGGGTATTCCACACTACTATCAGCCAGAGCCAGCAGATTTCATCAACTAGGCCATCTCATCATCCTATACCATCCCATACCCACCATGATGAAGTTTTGGTTGTTCATAATGTTGTGGGCGTACGCCCAAGCATTTCTGTGGCCCTGGGAAGACGACTCATCGAGCTCGTCCAGTGCTTCAGGGTCTTCCTCATCGTCGCTGGCCCTGTCGCTGGCCCTGTCCAGTGCCACCCCAAGCAGTTCCGAGGAACTGCTGAGCAGCTCCTCCGGAGGATTCTTGGGAGGAATCTTCGACAATTCCAGAGACCCCTACGAGCCCTACAAAACCTCGTGTCCTTCGTATGATCTCGTCAGAGAAGCACAGAACATATCAAAACAAGAGCAAGAGTACATAGCCCAGCGTCAAGAGCAGACCAACAGAAACATCATCGACTTCTTGTCCAAGACCGCCAACCTTTCGGACTTCGACCCCCGGTCGTTCGTGGAAAACTACTCCAAGGAAAAGAACATCACCATTGGATTGGCGTTCAGCGGCGGTGGCTACAGAGCCATGTTGAACGGAGCGGGCCAGATCTTGGCCTTGGACAACCGGTTCGACGATGCGGTGTCCAAGGGTCTTGGTGGCCTTCTCCAGTCATCCACCTACTTGGCTGGTCTTTCGGGTGGTAACTGGTTAGTCGGGCTGTTGGTGATGAACGATTGGATATCCGTCAAGGATATTCTCGACGGCTCGGTTGACATCTGGAAGTTGGACGACTCCATCGTGAATCCCAACGGAATCAACGTGGTGAAGACCTTGCAGTACTACCGTTCGATTCAGAAGTCCATCTCAGCCAAATCTGATGCTGGATTCGATACTTCGGTCACCGATATCTGGGGCCGGGCATTATCCCATCAATTCTTTAACGACTCCAGTGGCGGTGCCAACGTCACATGGGCAAGTATCCGTAACTTGACCAGCTTCAAGAACCACGAAATGCCATTTCCTATCGTTATTGCCAACGGCAGAACTCCAGGTACCCAGATTCTCAATGAGAATTCCACAGTGGTGGAGATCAACCCCTATGAATTGGGATCTTGGGATCCATCCTTGAAGAGTTTCAGTGACGTCCAATATATTGGAACTGATATGAGCAACGGTAAGCCAAACGGATCTGAGTGTATTGTCAACTTCGACAATGCTGGCTTTATCATGGGAACATCTTCTTCTCTTTTCAACCAAATAGTCCTTAGACTTGGACAAACTGACTTGAACGGCGCCATCAAATCGGTGTTGAACTCAATCCTCCAAAAGTTAAGTTACTCATCGGTTGATATTGCGTCCTATGACCCCAACCCATTTTTAAACGTTGAACACTCGGCCGTCAAATCAATTGTGAACAATCAAACCCTTTACTTGGTCGATGGAGGAGAAGATGAGCAAAATGTGCCATTCTACCCATTGATCCAGCAAGCAAGAGGTTTGGACGTTATCTTTGGCTTTGATAATTCCGGTAACACCAAAGACAACTGGCCCAATGGAAGTTCGGCTGCCCATACCTATTCCAGACAATTTGCCAACCAAGGTAAGGGTACTCCATTCCCTTACACCCCAACTATCGACGAGTATTTGGACAAGAAAATGAACCAAAAGCCACTTTTCTTGGGTTGTGATGCATCTAATTTGTCCGACTTGATCAATTATCACGATAAAGACGGAGTAAACGAGACAGATATTCCATTGGTGGTCTACATGCCTAACACTAGATACTCTTACGACTCCAACACTTCTACTTTTAAAATGTCCTATGATGATGACGAGAAATACGGAATTATCCAAAACGGGTTCGAGTCAGCCAGCAGAGGCAATCGCTCAGATGACTCGGACTGGGCCAAATGTGTGGGATGTGCCATTATCAGGAGAGCCCAAGAGAGATTGGGCGAGTCACAATCCGATGAATGCAAGAAGTGCTTTTCTGAGTACTGCTGGACTGGAGGCTCAAAAGATTCACCCAACACATCTGCGGTGCCGTCATCCTCCTCCACCGGCTCTTCTTCCAGCACCTCATCGTCTTCAGGAAGATCCTCATCTAGCCCAAGCTCTACTAGCTCAGGGCGTCCAAAGGGCAACGCTGCGTCCTCCACCAGAGTTTCATTGTTATTCGTGCCAGTATTATGTATGGCCATTGGTGTATTTATTATTTAGACATTAGTTCTTTAAATTGTCATAGGCTTATGATATATCTTTAATATGGAAAAGTTCTCCGCTTCTCTGTAGGAATTACTATGATAAGATATAGATACTAGCGAGGTGATAGGTCACATTTACCAATTCTGCGCATCATCTCGAAATAAGACAGTAAAAAATGTCCCATAAAAAACATTAAAAAAAAATAAAAGGGACAAAAAGACCCCTTAAAACCATCTCAAGCACTAGTAATACTCTCTGGTTCTTCCACACCTGCTAGGGTGCCAATAGCTCAGTTTTCACCTGTCAAGTTGCAACTTTTTGCACCCACACGTGACCTCGAGAGGCCATCTCAAATTCAAGATGAGATGAAAAATTCCTTAGCCAGTTCATCACTATGGTCAAATCTTATGATCGTTACGAGCAAGAAAAGTGCTTTGGTGTGATTGCCTCACAGTCAAACATAGTGTGGCTTCCACCAAGCTCGACACAGAACTCGAAATCTGCCGGAAGAGCCCTTACTGCTGGTTTGGAAGAAATTCTCATTTGGGACATCAAGACTGGTGAAATCGTCACGAAAATCAGAGATGGATTGACCCCCGGTGCCTCCAATGCATCCACCTCCCAAGCTCCATCGCCCATCACATACTTGGCCCATCATGAGCAAACCAACCTTGTGGCAGCAGGTCATGCTGACGGTTCCATCAAGGTATGGGATATCACTTCAAGTTCAGTGCTTATTAACTTCCAAGGTCACAAGTCAGCCATCAGCATACTTCAATTCGACAGAAGTGGTACGAGGTTGGTTTCTGGTTCTGCAGATTCCAGCATCATCATGTGGGATTTGGTCGGAGAAGAAGGCCTCTTCAAGCTCAAGGGCCACAAGGGCCAAATCACTGGCTTGACTTTCCTCTCAGAACACGAATCATCAGAAAACACTGACGACATGGAAGACTATATATTGAGTGTTTCCAAGGATGGTCTCATCAAGTTGTGGGAGTTGAAGAGTGAGCAATGTGTGGAGACACACTTGGCTCACACTACTGATTGCTGGGGAATGGGAATAAATAGCTCCAAAAACTTGGTGATAACCAACGGAAATAAGGACCAGGTTAAGGTTTGGCTGGTAGATCTTACCCAACCTGACCAGCAGAAGATCAAGGAAAGAGGTTCGTTTGAAAAGCAATCCAAGGCTCGTTGTAACGAAATTCAATTCAAGAACTTGAAGGTTTCGTCAGGAATCGTCGAGTTATTCTACTTACAGAACGCCGACAGAACTATCGAGGTTTTCAGAATCAGAAGCGATGAGGAAATAAAGAAAGGTATTGCCAAAAGAACCAAGAGATTGAAAGAAAAAGGATACGATGACGATGAAATCTTACAATCTTTGACTGATTCGGAAATCAGTATGTTGATCACTCCATTTACTACCGTAAGAACCATCTCCAAAATCAAGTCTTGTACCTGGGTTCAATCCTCCTCCAAAAAATTGGACTTGCTAGTTTCACTTACCAATAATAGCATTGAGTTTCAAAACATCCCAGTTCCAGAACTGGTGAAGAAAGCACAACCTAGTGATATTCATCCCGTCAAAAAACACACCATTGATTTGTTGGGACACAGAACCGACATCAGAGCAATGGACCTCTCTACCGATGATAAATTATTAGCCACTGCATCTAACGGTGAGTTAAAAATTTGGAACGTCAAAACTAGCAACGTCATCAGAACTTTCAGTTTGGAAGGTGGATATGCTTTGTGTTGTAAGTTCTTGCCTGGTGGTACCTTAGTGGTGGTAGGTTTCAAGAATGGTGACTTGGAATTGTATGACTTGGCCACCTCATCATTGGTCGATAGAGTCGAAAGAGCACATGATTCTGGAGCTTCTAAGGAAGAGGAAAATGGTTCAGCCATCTGGTCTCTTGATTTGACTCCCGATGGTAAAACTTTAGTGACTGGTGGTAACGATAAAACTGTCAAGTTCTGGAACTTCAAGGTTCAACAGGAATTGATTCCTGGCACTAAAAACACCATCTCACGTTTATCTTTCGTTCACAGCCAAACCTTGGAGTTGAATGAGGATGTTTTGTGTGTTAGAATTTCTCCCGATTCCAAATATTTGGCAATTTCATTGTTGAACAACAATGTCCAAGTGGTTTTCCTTGACTCACTCAAGCTTTTCCTCACATTATATGGCCACAAGTTGCCAGTGTTATCCATTGACATTTCCGATGACAGTAAGTTAATCATTACGTCCTCTGCCGATAAGAATATCAAGATCTGGGGTTTGGATTTCGGTGATTGTCATAAATCGATCTTTGCTCACCAAGACTCCATCATGAATGTCAAGTTTATTCCAGAAAGTCACAATTTCTTCTCTTCAGGTAAAGATGGTCTCATTAAGTACTGGGATGGTGATAAGTTCGAATGTATTCAAAAGCTTCCAGCCCACCAGTCTGAAGTGTGGTGCTTAAATGTCAGTACTGACGGCACATTCATGGTTTCCACCTCCCATGATCATTCCATCAGAGTGTGGGGAGCTAGTGATGATCAAGTATTCCTTGAAGAAGAAAGGGAAAAGGAAATGGATCAACTCTACGAAGAGACCTTGCTCGAGTCCTTAGAAGATGACCCAACAGTAGCAAAGACCGGAGATGATGAAGAAGACACCGATGAAGTCACCAAGGTGTCCAAGCAAACCGTTGAATCCTTGAAGGCAGGTGAAAAGTTGATGGAGGCCATGGATATTGGAATAGAAGATATTGAAGCTCATGAAGATTACGAGAAGCATTTGAAGGTTTACCAAGAGAAAAAGACCACCGTGTTGCCGGTCAAACCTTCCCCCAATGCCATCTTGATGGCATTCCGCATGTCTGGGCAAGAGTACGTATTGAGCGTTTTAACCAAGATCAAGGCTGCTCAATTGGACGACGCTTTATTGGTGTTGCCATTCTCATATTCTCTCAAGCTTTTGAAATTTGTCGAGACCTGGACCAATAGCGAAAATGTCACTGCCAATGTGGTGAACATGTCGTTGATCTGTAAGGTGTTGTACTTCGTTGTTCGGTCCAACGCTCGTGAGTTGGTCAGCCAAAAGGACCCTGTCATTAAGAACCAAATTCTCAAGGTCAAACAACAATTGAGAGATAGTTTGTCCAAAACTGCCAACCAATTGGGTGTGAACACCCAGGGACTCAAGTTTGTGAAACAGCAATGGAAGTTGACACACGAAACCGAGTTCATTGATGAAGCTGAACAAAGGGAGTACGAAGACAAGAAGGCAATCAAGAGAACCTACACCACCGTGTGAGGATGACAATATATAGATCAGCATATAAACAAGGTTAATGGAAAAATGTAGTTACCAGTACATATAGGGTGGACTACTCAATTAATTCAGGTTCGCTATGACTTGGATCAAGGGTCTGTAGTCTTGGTTCCAGTAGTCAAGACTACAATTTGTGAGCGTGGCAATTCCGGTACCTTGAAGATGGTAAGTTACTACATCCATCTGCTGTGCTGGTAGGCATGATACGGACGGTGGACTACCGGCGTCAGCAGGCATAAGCTGGGATCGGTTCTCCTGTCTATAATCAGGATGTCGTATTTTCATGTACAATGCATGCATACTTCTGCAGCTAAGAGATATTTTTCACCAAGGAGAAAATAGCTCAATCTTCAAGATATATGCCAGCGTATCTCGTAGTATGCCTCTCTGATAAGCAATTTTCAGGAGATCGGTGTAACGAGGCTCAGAAGAATCCCCTTCGAGCGAGGTCACAAGAGGGCCGACGAGTTTTGGGGTAGTTACCCATACTGCGATTTCAAGTCTCTAGGAATGCCAGTGACCCTCCATTCAAACCAGCTTGACGAACAGCGTTTCAGGTTGGCAGTAGTAGTGCAAAGGATGTAGGCGAATGCAATGCCGTTTCGGGATTGTGGTATTTTGGCAACTGTTCGAGTGAATTTTCAGCCGACAGGGAACATAGGCACCAGTTGACTGTAGCGACCCATAGATAGCAGGGGACCGAGTCCAAGGGCTATGTGGTTCTGAAGAGTGAGTGACGAAGGGTTTGTTGTGATACGGCCACACTGTGGAGGCCCCGAGGTACGTCAAATGTGGCTATTGTTCGGGGTCAATAGCCTTGGGAATGCAGAAAATGCGCAGATAAGGCTAACGCACTAAGCGAAGAGTACAGGGACCGGGTGGCCACAACAATAGTGTGGGAGGCCCCGAGGACCACCAAGGCATAGGCGGCCAGATCCTCGGTACAGCAGCTGCCCCAGAGCAGGGAACAAGGAAGACAGACATGATACCCCACAGAGTGGAAGTCCCACTGATGGTGCCACAGGCGGTGGAGCTCCGAGAGTAGGGGTGTACTGCAGGTGAAAAAAGATATATGCACTCGGCCCAATTCGCCGTAGTGCCACGGGGATGGACATGACCCAGTGATGGAAAGGTAGCGGGCCATTAACGATGGCCGGCTACTTGTCTGAGGTTATACGGTTGCCACACAGTCATGCTAGGGCACCGATTGCAAGGGTCAGAAGCGCCGTGCCCTGGCCCACAGGAAACGGTGCGTATGGGGTGGTGCAGTTGTGACCTGCGGCAGATGGTGGGGTTGGAACCATCGGAGGGGCCAGCGGGGGATCTCTGGCCTTAGGGCCAGCCAGGGACTTCCATTCCGAGTTCGCTCTATGTCACAGGTTAAGGTCCTTACTATGATGATCAGGAGTTGGCGGTTTCAGAATCCCGTTTCACGCAGGCATTGAAATCAATTTCACCTTGGTTTAGTGTTGCCTCGGCCAGCTTGACATTTATGGCACCCAGCGAGCTGATGAACGCCAGAATACACAGTAGTCAGAACACACAGAAACACCGCAGAAAGTCCAGTAGAAGTCGGGAATGCCTGCAACGTGCTTGGGAAGTAATCCATGGATGTAGTGGTGGTGATCGCCACCCCTTATCGAACGGTTAGAGCGCGGTAGTGAGGATCTCTTCTCGCTGCCAGTTGCTGGTTGCCCGTTGCGTTGCCCGTGCGGTTGCCCATTGCACACAGTGGAACCTCTAGGCCGCTGGCACAGGCACTAGAGCCGCCTCTGGAACTGGATGCCAGTAGCATCCAGCCAAGCACCCTTTGCGGCAGAGCCACCGTGGTCAAGCTGGTCGCTACCCCTACACTGGCAGACAATAGGTTTCCACAGTGGTACGGCCTTTCGTGGTCACCCTCAGTGTCGCACCCGATCCTCGCCTCTGCATACTAACGGTAGCGACAAATCTGGTGACCGGACCCGTGCTCCAACGCCTCTCGACATGGCCCGATCTGCCTGGCAGAGATGACTGGGTTGATTTTCCGGCCTTTGACACAGCACATAACACCATCCATACAGAGATCCCCACCTGTAGAAGGCTTTGGCCCGAGCTGCTCCCGTTTGGGAGCAGCTCGCCCTGGCTCTGGCTCAGTCCACTCTCGGTATTGCCGTCACCCTGCGTTTCTCCCGCGACACCGCCGCAGCCGAACGGCTAAAACCTGTCCCCGGACCCACCGACTCCCTCGCGGAGCCAGAGAGACGGCCCGAATCGCCGTGGCCAGCCAGACACTGGCCCTGGATCACAGGCGACTCGGCCGGAGGCCCCGTGGTGGTCCTTGAAGCTGGCCATGCCCCGATGTGTGCTGGTACCCACCGGCGTGGCCCCCATCTGGCCACGCCTCGATCGCCCGAACCCACGACTCGCAGTGGGCCCAGCTCCGTGGCGGACCCAGGCCAGGCTCAGGCCCAGGCATCACCCGGTGCGGTCTCGCCATAGCACCCGCGTCACGTGACGCGATCCTGCTACTTCCTGGCCACCCACACCCGTTTTCCCTTCCTCTACCCCGGTCCCGACTCTACCTGCTTACTGCTGTCCCGTCCCTGTATCCCATCCACCGTAGCGGTATTTTCCCATTTGCTGGTCTCCGCAGGCTCACGTAATCAGCTCCATATCCCCACCGTTGCTAATCAATTTTTTGTGTGCTTTTGTTTTTTCCTCTCACAAGATCCTGACTTTTCTCCGTCAGTGTATCCCCTGTGGTTTTCTTCGTGGTGTTACCTGCTTCTACCATCACAAATCCTCCAGGTTTCCAAGCAGTGCTTATCCACGCTCCCATTCACACTCCCCTACCTGGCCCGACACTCCCGTCCGCCGTTCCACTAATCCCTCTAGTTCCAAGCCGGGCGATCCAGGGTGCGTCGTCGTCCAAATCGCTTTCTTGTTTTCAGGATTATTAACCTAGGCCCTCCCATAGTTCAGGCCCCCAACGTCGGTTGTTCGATCCAACCACCAACCCCAACCCCGATCGCCTTATTTCGCCACGCCCTGATATTCTCGCCTGCCGCTCACCATGAATAACATGCACCAGCCCCAGGGGATGAACTCGTGGCACTCCATGTACGCCGTCTCCGACAGGCAGAAGGTGGTGCAGATCCTCTCCAATACCCTTAGAGACATGCAAGGCACCAACTACGACGCCCAGAGAGGCGCCACCATTGCCCAGGAGTTTGAAAAGTACACCTTCATGAAATCTCAGACCCGAGACGAGTACCTCCGTCTCATCAAGCAAAAGATCCAGCAGCTCCGTACCAACATGAACAATCGGTCGGGCTCCGGCATGCAACAGCCCCAACAGCCCCAACAACCACAGCAGCAAATGGGCCAGCCCCAGCAGCAAAACCAACCACAGCAACAGTCCCAACAGCAAAATATGATGGGCGCTCGTGCTGGTTCAATCCAGGGTCAGAATGCCATGAATATTGCCCAGAACCAGCAGAAAATGAAGGCTCAAAATATGAACTTTCTTCAGCAGCAGGCTCAGGCTAGACAGCAATCCGCCGCCCAGATCCAAGCTCAAATGAGGAATAATAACATGCAAGGGAACCTGCAACAACAGATGTCTCAACAGCAGCAGCAGCAGCAGCAGCAACAACAACAACAACAACAAATACCTCAACAGCAGCAACAACAGCAGATGCCTCAACAGCAGCAACAGCAAATGCCACAACAAACCTCCCAGACCAACCAGGAGGGTCAATCGAACATCCAAACCACCCATCAACAAATACAACAGATCAGCAACCTGATCCGTAACTCCCCCATTCCCCCTGCGTTGTTATCAAAAATCCCGAACATTCCACCTGGTGTAAATACTTGGACACAAGTCTTTGATTGTTACCAGAAGAAAATCATCCCTGCTACTGCAATGCCTTTGATTAAGGACATCCATAATACACATTTGCAGTTGGCTATTCGTCAACAACATCAACAAAAACTTAACCAAGGACAACAAAGAATTGGCCAACAAAATCTTGCTGGACAATCAATGCATCAACTGCCTAACCCTGCTCAGCAGAATCAACAGAACCAACAAGCTCAACAGAACCAACAGCCACAATCGCAACAAAATAATATGAATATGGCGATGAATCAGAGTGCCAACAGTAACAACAATACTAGTACTCCTGTAATGAACAACATGGGTTTTAATATCAACAATCTTACCCCCCAGCAGAAACAACAGTTTTTGCAAAGGCAGATGCAGCAAAGGAACAGTATGGCTGGCCAAAATCCTCAGCAAATGATACAACCTCAACAACAAGCACAACAGCAAGCTCAGCCAGCAGTCCCACAACAAAATCAACAACCAGTTCAACAACAGGGACAACAAGGACAACAGGGACAACAAGCTCAGCAAGCCCACGCTCAACAAAATTCCATGCCTGTTTCACAACAGATTCCTCAACCTCAAATGCAACAGAACCACAACCAACAACCTAATCAGAATAACCAGCCTAAGCCTCCAAACTTCCAAATCACGCAACAAGACATCATGAAATATAGTGCTGACGCAATGACATTGCTTAATAGAGTGCAAGGAAATAGAGCTATCCAGACTACATTAGATCAGACTCAGAAAGAGAATTTCATCAGGAAGTACATTATTCACCAAAAGACCCAATTGTGGAAACAACAAAATGGTATCGCAAGTACTAATAACAGCGGTAGTCCTGTTATGAACAACCAAGCTATGAACCAAAAAAGGCTTCTGCAGCAGCCAAATGCAATGCAGGGACAAATGAATCAACAGGTCCCTCAAAACCAAATGAATAACCCAAATCAACAGCTGCCAATGATTGGAAATATGTCTGTGAATCAAACCCCAGTAATGAAGTCTCAGGTGCCTATGAACAACTTATCTTCGCCTTTGATGCCACAGAGGGGACCTCAAATGAATCAAATGCAAATGAATAATGCGAATGGAAGTGGAAATGGTAATATGGGCACGAATAATTTTTCAAATTCTGGAAATGCCCTGGTTTCTAATATGCCTCAACAGCAACAACAAAGCCAACCAAACCAACCTCAAGTCCAATCTCAAGTCCAACCCCAATCTCAACCTCAAGTTCCAGCACAGATGCCACAACAAGCTTCACAATCACAACAAGCACAATCTTCGATACAAACACAGAATCCACAGAATCAACAAAATAATAGAATGAATGCAAGAAATTCAATTGCAGCAATTTTACCTCAGTTGACAGATGAAATGAAGATGAAGTTGAGACAATTACTAGATGAGGTGTCTAGGAATAATGTCGTTTTGAAAGATGTTACTTCGATGTTGTCCCCTCAGGAGAAAACGGTTGTTCGTGAAACTATGGCAAAAATTGCACAGCAGTATTCCAATGTGGACAATATTATTAGTTATTTTTTCATTCTAACCAAAATTACCGAAGGTACCAAAAGGTTAATTCAAATGAAGTATATGACAAAGAATATTATGGAGAATCTTCAAAGAGGTGTTTATTTGGCTGGTCCTGATTTGCTTGAGAAATTGCGTTCTCAATATCAAAAATACTTTGATTATGTGAAAGAACAATTTGCGATTAGAAGACAACAACTACAGAATCAACAGAACCAAGCACCCCAGCAATCGGGTCAAGGCCAAATTCAAAACCAGGCAAAGCCTATGGCTCAAAATCAAATCCAACAACCATCCGGGTCTAATGCTGCGTTCATTGGTGGTATGAATGTACCACCTACAGGAGGACAAGTTGCCATGCCTAACTCAAACCAACAGGTAAACCTTGGCCCTAGCAATGCCTGGCCAAACGTTCAACCTAATGCTGGATTTCAACAAAAGAATATCAATAGCAGTCCAATGGTACCCAACAATGTCTCACCTATGATGGGTAATCAAATGGCACCAGGTGCAAATCAAATCAAGCCTTCCCAACCATTACCACAACAAGCTCAGCAACTTCAACAACAGCAACAACTTCAACAGCAACAACTTCAACAGCAGCAACTTCAACAGCAACAACTCCAACAACAACAACTTCAACAACAACAGCAACAACAGCAGCTTCAACAAAAGGCTAGTATTTCTCAACAGGCAAAGAAAACACCTAATCCACCAGCAAGGCGGAAAGGTTCTAACAAGGGTCCAATCAATGTGGGAAGTATTCCTACTCCTGCTGGAAATGCTGCATCGCCAGGTTCTATGTCAGTCTCCAAGACCCCAATCAGCATAGCTACTCCTCAGGTTGCGCAATCGCAGAGTAATAAGAATACTCCTACCGGACAATCACCTAATTACACAGTAAAAACTGCAACAGCGCCAATCCCCACTACTGATGCAGACATTTTCAGCCATAGTGATGCCGATTCAAAGGCAGCTAAACGGAGAGAGCTTTCGAATTCTGATCCTGAAAAATTCTTTTACGCATCTTTAGCCAATTTGTTGGAGTTGGATGAATCTGTTACTGAGTATAAGGATAAATCCCTTGCTGAGATGACAGCTTCTCCAATGATTAGTGGAAAGCCTGCAAAGTCACCGTTATCGCCAGTTATAAATGGTGGAGAATGGTCATGTGAGATAAGACCAACTGCCATTACTTCGGCTTTTAGACAAGTGGAAACTATCAAAGATCTAGTATCCTCAGAGGTGATTGAAAACTGTACCAAAGTTGCAGCATCTGAAGCTGTGAATGTCAGTGGTGAAACCAATGGAAACGGAGTCAAGCGTGATATTGACATGGTTGATGATGGTGACGACATTGACAATCTCTTCAACGAGAAAAAGCCGAAGGTGGAGAACTCCGACTATAAGTTCATGTACGAGCCTGTTGGATTTGATGAGTGGAAACAGTTCGTTGTTTCAAGCATCCAATGATCTTTCAAGAGTAGCTACTAAAAGTAACTAAATGATCATTCATATTATTATTATTCCTTCAGATACCTGTTCAATTTTTAACGTTTCTAATTAACATTTCGAGAATCAACTACTATAAGTTGCATTTATCATCAAGGAATTGTTTATCTATACCTCCCCGAGATGTCTTTCAGATAGACAATGTGATCTCTAAACAGTCACTTAATTAACTGTACTATAATGTTTGTAAATTGTACCTGTTAATAAATTGAAAACGACCTTCTGTAGTGCGCACTGTATGCGAATATTTAATTTGGTATTACAATTCTTTATCATAGTACCACTAGAATATCGCTAAACTTGACTTGCACTAGACATGGCACCATTATTCAGTCCACAGGATAAGCAGATTTCTGTGGCATTTGTTTGCTTGGGTAACATGTAAGTAGAACATTGTCTTCTGGTCAAATTCATACTAACAGCTAGTTGTCGTTCACCTATGGCGGAAGCTATTTTCAAGCACAAGGTGGATCAATTGGGATATTCTAAGTATTTTAAGAACATAGAATCCTTCGGAACCGGTGGCTGGCACATTGGGGAGTCTCCAGATAGTCGTTCGGCTAAGACATGCCGCAAGCACGGGGTTCCCGTGAATCATTCGGCACAACAGATTCTGAGTTCGGACTTCAAAAGATTCGATTACGTTATTGCCATGGACGAGTCCAACAAGTCGGACTTGTTGTACTCGAAGCCCAGAGATAGCAAAACCGTGGTTGATTTGTTTGGAAAATGGAGAACCAACCAGGAGTTCGACAAGGTTGTCGCTGATCCTTACTACGGAGGCAATGATGGCTTTGAATACAACTTCAAGCAATTGTGCCACTTCAGTGAGGAGTTTCTCAAGCAAGAAGTGGGAAACTTGGACTAGGGGCGGTTTGATTCGCTTGATTCCCCTCCACTTAAGCTAGAGCTACCACCTTAAATTGGCTGGAAACGATATTTCTCCAGAGATAGTGTTTCTAGAATGAGCAATCGAGCCAAATTGCTTTAAACGAATCGTTTTTTGCATTCATTAGCAAGAGAAGTCGATCTTACTAGGGTTGCTTAACTATGGTAGACAATTATATAATTACATAGAACATTCATGGAAACATGAGATTGCACTGCTCAGCAGTCAATTTCTTTTAAATTGATAGAAAATACTTCTCTACCCATCGATGATCATTAAATGAGATTTCTTTGTTCTTCAAGCGGCGCCGTTGCGTCTTTTGGTGGTGTCTCAACTTTTCCACCACCCCATAGATTCCAGGTACATGCGTAACACTGGGCACACAGTACATTCTGTACCAAGTACCTATTTTTTTCTAAGGAGGACCAACGAACACTACCACCAAACCTTAACCATCAACAAGACACTGGTTTTCATAGCCTTCATAATTCAGGATTGAGTTTGTTAATTACATCCATTTTCTTTAAAATCATCATACACATTTCAATCGCTTTTTATCGTTAGTTCATTTGTATCATTACCAGCAATCATGAGTGCTAGAAAACTCCAACAAGAGTTTGATAAGACCAATAAGAAGATTGCCGAAGGATTACAGGTGTTTGATGACATCCATGACAAGCTCTTGACCACCGAGATCAGTTCGCAGAAAGAAAAGCTTGAGAGTGACTTGAAGAAAGAAATCAAGAAATTGCAAAGACTGAGAGATCAATTGAAGACATGGTTAGGTGACAGCAGCATAAAATTGGATAAGAATCTTCTTCAGGAAAATAGGACGAAGATTGAGCATGCAATGGATCAATTCAAGGATCTTGAGAAGTCATCTAAGATCAAACAATTCTCGAATGAAGGATTGGAGTTGCAGAGTCAAAAAACCAGGAGGCGTTACATGGATAATTCCAAGACCCAAGAGTCATGCGATTACATTTCCGACGTCATCCAGCAAATATCTGACCAAAACACTGATTTGGAGGCCGAAATTGGCCAGCTTAGCATACTGAAAAAAGCCAAGGGATCATATTCAACACAAGCGGGCATAGACGAAATCAAGTATAAGATTGAAAGGAATAATGGGCATTTACGTAAACTTGAGAAGATCCTTGACAATCTAGAGAATGAAAACTTGGATCCCGAAAAGATTGACGACATTAGAGATGATTTGGATTACTTCGTGGAAAATAACCAGGAAGATGATTATGTTGAATATGACGATTTTTACGATCAATTAGAGGTTGGAGACGATGAGTTGGAGAAGGGATCATTGGCCAGAATGGCGGTGGAAGGACTTGAAACCGCTCCTGGAAGTGCACCCACTAATAGCAGTGCTGCAAGCGCCAATGGCAGTGCTGGTACTGCCGTGCCACTGGCCGGCGGTGCAGTGACGGCAACCAAGGAAAGTACACCTGTTCCCGTCAAGAACAGTGCCGCTGTTGCGGCTCCTGCCAAAGAACCCAATTCCAACGGAGGCACCCCCACAAAGAAGGTCAAGCCTGCCATTGTTCCCGCTGTGAATCCTCCGCCATTCAACGCGGCCACATCCTACTCCAACGTGATTAAGGCAGCACAACAGCAGGCACAACAGCAAGCACAACAACAGGCACAACAGCAAGCACAGCAGGCGGCGGTACCAGCCAGCGGGCCCAAGAACCCACCGGGCTTGGAGTCCATGCAAAAGGAGGCTTCAGCCAAGGACAAGAAGGAGGCAAGCCCCGAGGACGCGCCAGGATCCAATGGATCCACCGAGGGTGCGGTCGAGCCCCAGTCCCACAGCCAGCTGCCACTTGAAGGCGACGACACCGTCCGCTTCGCAGACACCATTGGCCGTCTCCACACGATTTCGCAATCGAGGTTGCAAAATCCGTTACCGTTCGCGAACATCAGCCAAATGTTGGAAACTTCGCTCTTGAACTGTCCCGACTCGTTCGACGCCGAGAAGCCCCGCCAGTACAACCCCGTCAATATCCACCCTTCGTCGATCGACTACCCCCAGGAACCCATGTACGAGTTGAACTCGCTGCACATCATGCGCAAGTTCGACAACGATACGTTGTTCTTCTGCTTCTACTACAGCGATGGCGGCGACAGCATAGCCAAGTACAACGCCGTGAACGAGTTGGCCCGTCGTGGGTGGGTGTTCCATAAGGACACCAAGCAGTGGTTCTTGAAGGACAACAAGAACGGCGGCAAGAACCGCTCGATGTCGGTGATCCAGCGTGAGGAGGAGCAGGACGCCCGTGACACCGACGACAAGGAAGAGAACTGGAAGTACTTTGACTACGAGAAGACCTGGTTGACTCGTCGCAAGGAGAACTACCTGTTCCCCAAGGAGTTGCGCCAGACCTAGCGCGGTAGCGGTACCTGCCGCGCCCTGCGCCTGCCACCCAGTGTATAGTAAATCATTCTCACAGGCCGGTTTGGGGGGAGAATGTTCCAGGCCTGGCGCGGGCTGCGGCCTGTGGCCCCATTGGCCGCAATGGCCCCAGGCCCCGTCCCGGTCCTGCCATCGGCCGCTAGCCCGTCCACCAGTAAGAGAACGCGTCCACCGTCCACCAAACCCATCAACACGCCAATACCATCATTGCCATTTACTGCCACGTAGCCATCGCCTTGCCCAGCGTATTACTTCCTTTGCCCCAGCACCCGGCAAGGGTCACGTGACCCGAGGTGTTTCACAGTTTAAAAATATCGCCTGCCCTGCCACTATATTAGCACCTGCCATCCCTGTTCTCACTTCTCAACTCTTAGCTCCAGCTGCTGATATGCCTACCCCCACGTATCACGAGTTTGCCGAGTTGGAGGTGTTCCACAAGCGTGACGACCCCCAGCAGGCGTCTTCGTCCTTGCCGTACCCCACCAACGACAAGGGATGCTACATCTGTCCCACCACCCAGCCCGAGTGCCCCAAGTGTGGCAAGAACGAACAGTGCCAGCAGGTCACGGTCCTGTGCCGGTCCTGCCCCAGCATGTTCTGCTCGCCCATCGACAACCCGCCACAGAAGTCCACGCCCGTGGGAGGAATCGTGGGAGGTGTGATTGGTGCGTTAGTGGTGGTGGGCTTGATAGCAGGAATCCTTTACTACCGCTTGGTTTACCGCAAGAGCAACCCCGTGATGTTGGACGACGAGGACGTGATGATGAGCGGCTTGGACAAGACCGACGAGGACGCCGAGTACGCCAACAACTCCGAGATCAAGTCCACCAGCGACAGCGATGGCCACAGCAGCAACGGCCAGCCAGTGGTGCAGCGCCGGGCAGTGTCGTCCAATGTGAACAACAGACGGCGTCTCTCATCCTACGAGTCATTCACGCGTCCCAAGACCCGCTACAACCGTTCAGGAACCAGAAGCAACGACGCAGCCCAAAGACGGGCCCGCCAGAAGAAAATCATCGAGCAAGCCAACGCCAGCAGCGGCGTCCAGAACGACGTCTACCTCGATCGCGCCAACCGTAACTCCGTGGCCACCACCATATCTACCACCAACGCATCCAATATCCTTCCCATCGCCTACATTCCTGGTGTCACCGTTCGACCCACCAAAAACAATACCCGGTCTATTTACTCGTATGAGACCGATTCCATTTTCTCCGACTTGAATACCATCGAGAACGCGTCCATCATCGGTGATGTGATGCGGGCAAACAACAACAACCAGAATCCTACTTTCATGTCCACAGGAGGCGCCCCTGCAGAAACCAAGAGTTCCACCATGACCGCCATAAAGGCCCAGCCGAGGTTGGTGAATGTGGACAAGATCGAGGAAGAAGAGGAAGATGAAGATGATGATGTCACCGACGACGACGAAGAAGAAGAAAATAACCCCCAAACAGGCAGTTTGAAGGAAAAATCTCTGGTGTTTGGTTATTCCTACAGCAGCAGCGTAAATAGCACTACCTCCGAACTCCACCGCGGACATCCCTCTACAGTTCCTCATTCTGTGATTGAAGGCGACGAATTGGATGTTTCAGAGGATGACGAGTTCGACACTGATGACACCGACTCCGACGTGGATTCCGACATTGGAGAAATCGCCCGTGCTACCAGTGTCAAGCACAACAAGAGGCAAAGCCGAAATTCCACTAGGGGAGACAGCGTGGCGCAGGATCGTGAAATTCTCTTGGATATACCCCGGACCACATCATCACAGCCCGATGATATCCTGTTGGATATCATCCAACTTGAGCCAATGAGACCCCCTGCCGCTAGCGCTGGCGTTGCCGACAGTCCCTCTGGCGCAGGATCGTTTATTCTTGACGTGGAGATCGATGATCTGCCCACACAAGCCTTGCGTCCCGTCCTGGATGAACACAGTGGAGAGATCAGTCCGTTTGAGGACCCTAAGTAGTAATAGACTCACACGTGTCAGTCACGTGCACTTCGCTCACTGTATCCTCCACTCCGGCCAGGGACCCCCACGCACCGCCAGGTCGCGGTCACGTGAGTGGTCCCAACGGTGGAAATGTTGGCCCTGGGCCGCAACCACGCCCTCAACATGGGCCCAAGCCTGGCGGCTTCTGCTAAATAAGCTTGCTCTGGCAGGGCACACAGTGCCGGCGAACTAGCGGCACCTCGTGATCTGTCCTGCAGGGTCCGGCCGCAATTGTTGTATGGCCCTGACTCGCTTAATAAGCTGGCCGGGTCCAGCCCCTCGGCGAAACCCTCGGAACTGCTTCAGGAACACTCGCCCCCGGATATCGCCCAACATATTAGAAATTGTCGTATCACCTACCTTCCCCGTGATCCGACGATTCACCAGGTCCCGTGGCCCGCCCTTTTCCACCCTCGGAATTGGCCATGTTCCGCATATCCTCTGTCGATTTCACCCTCCCCTCCGTGTCTCCGTCTCCGGCCAGAAATTTTCGCCCTCGGAACTACTGCCCCCCACGCAGCAACTCCAACGATATAAAGACTGGCCCAACCGCCCTTACTCTTCTTTCAATTGAACTAAAGACAATTGAACATCAAACTCACCAGTCTGACCCATTTCAACATGTCCCAAGATCTTGATCAATTATCCATCAGCACCATCCGTTTGTTATCTGTGGATGCCGTTGCTGCTGCCAACTCCGGACACCCTGGTGCTCCTCTTGGTTTGGCCCCAGCTGCCCACGCTGTGTGGAAGCAATTGAAATTCAACCCAAGAGACACCAAGTGGATCAACCGTGACCGTTTCGTCTTGTCCAACGGTCACGCCTGTGCCCTCTTGTACTCCCTCTTGGTGTTGTACGGTTACGATTTGGAAGTTGAAGACTTGAAACAATTCAGACAATTGAACTCCAAGACCCCAGGTCACCCAGAAGCCACCGATGTTCCAGGTGTCGAAGTCACCACCGGTCCATTGGGTCAAGGTATCGCTAACGCCGTTGGTTTGGCTTTAGCCCAAAACCAATTCGCTGCTACCTACAACAAGCCAGACATCAAGCTCTCTGAATCCTACACTTATGCCTTCTTGGGTGATGGTTGTTTGATGGAGGGTGTCTCCTCCGAAGCCTCCTCCCTCGCCGGTCACTTGCAATTGGGTAACTTGATCGCTTTCTGGGATGACAACAGAATCTCCATTGATGGTGACACCGCCGTTGCTTTCACTGAAGACGTTGTCCAAAGATACAAGGCCTACGGATGGCACGTGGTTGAGGTCCCACATGGTGACACCGACTTGGAAGGTATTGCCAACGCCATTGCTGAAGCCAAGAAGGTCACCGACAAGCCAACCTTGATCAGATTGACCACCACCATCGGTTTCGGTTCTCTTGCCCAAGGTACCCATGGTGTCCACGGTTCTCCATTGAAGGCCGATGACATCAAGCAATTGAAGGAGAAGTGGGGTTTCAACCCAGAAGAAAACTTCGCTATCCCAGCTGAAGTCAAGGACTACCTCTCCACCATTGTCAAGAAGAACCAAGATGTCCACTCCGAATGGAAGGCCACCTTTGAGCAATATAAGCAAAAGTACCCAGAAGAAGGTGCTGTTCTCCAACGTCGTTTGGACGGTAAGTTGCCAGAAAACTGGGCCGACGCTTTGCCAAGATACTCCCCATCTGACAGTGCTGTCGCCACCAGAAAGTTGTCCGAAACCGTCTTGGACAAGCTTTACCCAGTCTTGCCAGAACTTATTGGTGGTTCCGCCGATTTAACTCCATCCAACTTGACCAGAGCTTCCAAGGCTGTTGATTTCCAACCACCTTCCACTGGTTTAGGTGACTACTCCGGTAGATACATCAGATACGGTGTTAGAGAACACGGTATGGGTGCTATCATGAACGGTATTGCTGCCTTCGGTGCCAACTACAAGAACTACGGTGGTACTTTCTTGAACTTCGTTTCCTACGCTGCTGGTGCCGTCAGATTATCTGCTTTGTCTCACCACCCAGTCATTTGGGTTGCTACCCACGACTCTATCGGTTTGGGTGAAGATGGACCAACCCATCAACCTATCGAAACCTTGGCCCACTTCAGAGCCACTCCAAACCTTTCCGTCTGGAGACCAGCTGACGGTAACGAGACCTCTGCTGCTTACCTCAAGGCCATTGAATCTACCAAGACTCCATCTATCATTGCCTTGACCAGACAAAACTTGCCACAATTGGAGGGTTCCTCCATTGAGAACGCTGCCAAGGGTGGTTACACCTTGATCAAGCACGACAAGCCAGACGTCATTATTGTTGCTTCTGGTTCCGAAGTTTCCCTCGCCGTCGATGCTTCCAAGAGATTGGAATCTGAAGGTTTCAAGGCTGGTGTTGTTTCCTTGCCAGACTTCTTCACCTTCGACGAACAACCATTGGACTACAGATTGTCCGTCTTGCCAGACGGTGTCCCAATCTTGTCTGTTGAAGTCATGTCTACTTTCGGATGGAGCAAGTACTCTCACGAGCAATTCGGTTTGAACAGATTCGGTGCTTCCGGTAAGGGTCCAGAACTTTACAAGTTCTTCGAATTCACCCCAGAAGGTGTTGCCGACAGAGCTGCCAAGACTATCCAATTCTACAAGGGTAAGCCAGTCTTGTCTCCTTTGAATAGAGCTTTCTAAACTTGTCTAAACTTGTCTAAACTTGTCTGAGCTAGGAATAATATTACGTGCTAATGGTAACAATGTAGGAGTGCATTTTGCACCCAAAGATGCGTCAACAATAGCAAGCGAAAGATCCGCAAAGTAGATCCTTCAAAACCAGGAAACGCCCACTACTTGCCAATATCAAATCCATCATCATTGAACTATAAGCTATTTAATTTTTTGTGATTTTATTTATTTGAATCAATAAAAGTAACTTCTTCGATAAATACTTCGTTGATAGAAACGGTTTACTTGGAGGTGTCAACAACATATCTACCCAAGATTTTACCTTGTTCCATCAACTCGTAGATGTTCTTCAACTCACTCAAGCCAACAACCTTGATAGGACACTTGATCAAACCTCTGGCAAAGAAGTCAATTGCTTCGGCACTGTCAGCTCTGTTACCCACGTAGGAACCCTTGACCTTGATGGACTTGGTGACAGCCTCGAAGATTGGTACGGTGACCTTAGCACCGGCTGGCAATCCCACGAG
The DNA here is from genome assembly GCA_030571845.1 of Suhomyces yuchorum. Classification (NCBI taxonomy): domain Eukaryota; kingdom Fungi; phylum Ascomycota; class Pichiomycetes; order Serinales; family Debaryomycetaceae; genus Suhomyces; species Suhomyces yuchorum. Next base: position 33,309 of record JAJLYW010000046.1, read on the forward strand.
AACAACAGTTCCGGTGGTTCTAACATACTCAACCGACTGGTTGATGGCCAATTCGGAGACAGAAACGTTGATGGCACCATGGGCACCACCGTCAGTGATCTTAACCACGTCGTCCACAACGTTCTTGGAGCTAAGGAAGTCAACGTACTCCTCGGCACCCAAGTTTTTCACGAAGTCACCTTTTTCGGCACCACCATCGATGGCAACCACTCTGTAACCCATGGCATTGGCGTATTGGATGGCAAGAGATCCCAAACCTCCAGCGGCACCGGAAATTGCAACCCACTGACCAGCAGAGAGTTGAGCGGTCTTCAAGGCCTTGTACACGGTGATACCAGCACACAAGATGGGGGCCACCTCGGCCAAATCCACATGTTTGGGGATTCTTGCAGCATGAACAGCATCAGCAGTAGCGAATTGCTGGAAAGAACCGTCATGGGTGTATCCGGACAAGTCGGCATCGGCACAGTTTGGCTCGTTGGTGTTTTGGCAGTGCTCACAGCTGAGACAGGAGCCATTCAACCACTTGACACCAGCATAATCTCCAATTTTCCAGCCCTTGACATTGTCACCCATGCCCACCACGATACCAGCACCTTCGTGACCTCCAACCAAAGGCAATTTGGTGTCCAAGGGCCAGTCCCCCTTCCAGGCGTGCAAATCGGTGTGGCAAACACCAGAGTACTTGACGTTGATCAACAACTCGTTAGACTTTGGCTTTGGGACCGCGATATCGGTGTATTGCAAAGGACCACCGTTGGTCTCGAAGATAACAGCTTTTTGGGTTTGAGGAATGGACATTGTGATTAGAGAGGAGAGATTCTTAGAATTGATGAGCCGATACTAGGAAACACAGCGTGTTTATATAGTGCAAGATGTTCTTAACCCCAGGTACGGTGTCTGGTTTCTTAGCAGAATTGGTTGGGTGAATGTGTCACGAGATGGGCACTTCTCCACATGGAAACGGATTCGGAGTTTCCAAGACGATGAATGAGGTCCGGCCGACGGCGTTAAGCCACGACAGACCACATTGGAGGCGAGGAGTAGCTGCAAATTGCCAACATCAACCACTCGGTAAAGAGGATTTTGTGGGGAGGAAGTGCAGGTGGTGTATGCGAGTCCAAACTCCGATGAGGGCCATATTAATAGCCCAACCGCAGCTTAACCCCGAATAATCTAGGCGATAAGATACTGATTGCACCATCAGGGAGTTAGGACGAGGGAGAGGGGACTTGTAGTTACCAATTATAGGGGTTTGGCGTGGGACCCCGAAACACCTGGGAAACAGCTAATGTCCGATGGTCAGTGCTAACTCCGAGACCCTGGACTTAACATGCCTGAGGCAAGCGGGAGCACCCGAGGCACCCAGGCCCAGTCGCCAACCACCAAACGCCAAACGCCGACAGAGTTACAACAGTATGACTATGGATATTTCACCTGGCGTATATTAATCGAAAGCACGGGGATAAGTACTACACCGTCACTAGTAGTATGCATTGCGAGCATCCCAGTGCTCGCTTTGGATGAAGTCAATCAAGGTTTTGGAGCCGGTCTGGAGCAAGGGGTGGCCGCTGACCACCGATATGAACTTCTCGAGCCCCTGGCGTCTCTCCTCGATGTGCACGTCATTGAAACGGTTGGAGCTGAGAAAGATTTTGCCTGGAAGCGGAGGAATGATCACTCGGGTGGTTTCATGCTCCAAGATTCGACGAAGCGAAACGAAATCCGAGTACCTCCGGCGGACTCTGCTGCTTCTCTTTTTAAATGCTGGGATGTTTGTCTGGATGGCGGTTAGTATGTTTGCTTATCAAGAATCCTGGTGGACTTACACGACACACGATCTCGTAGTCGGTGTAGAGGTTGCTGCCGTAGCCGTGGGTCTGGGGATTGCGGACTTCGATCTCCAAGAAGTTCTCGGGCTCGCCGTAGATCTCCAGGAACGACTGCTTCTTGTGTCTGGGCGATGTGTTTATCACATCGCTTATGGGCTGGAACGGTTTCGACATGTTGAGGAGTGACTTGAGGGTGTGATCAACAATTACGGTCACTGCACGTCACGTGATACAGGCGATACGCCAATAGTTTCCAGGTAGAGTAGGTGGGGTCCCGGCAGCGATAGTCTGGGGTGCTGGTGGCATTAGAGGGTGCAGAAATCGATTGGTCGTCGCTACTGTGCACAAGCCGATATTGGTGAAATTTTCACTTTTTTCAGCACATTGGATTGTCATCTCTCCAATGGGAAGGGTTCTTGGATAATGCGTTACTTCACCGCACAAACACACTTCTTCGTTGGGATTGCCTTTTGTGGAGAACATAATGATACCCCTGGCGACGGAGTTCGTAGCTGGGCTGCAGGATCCACCAATGGCACACGGTGGATTTCGGGGCGGACCAGGACTGCGCACTGGCACTGGAGGAGGACTACACTTGGTCTATCTCTATCGTATATTCGTCAGTCGTGGGTAATTTATAAGTAAGACATGTTGATCTTTGGGACGTTGTTCTTCTTGTTGGAGACACCGGCCCAGACATGTGGCCAGCCCAAGAAGAACACGAGGCCGGAGGCCCACATTCCCCAGTGGGGGATTCTTCTAGCAACTAATTGAGTGTAGGTGGTGCGTGGTAAAGGCATGGTAGTGAATAAATAGGTAACTGTGTAAGTTAATTGATCGGATGGAATAGATACAATCGAATGAAGAGAAATGAAGCCACCGACTTAACTTTATATACTTAAGGCAAGGCCGCTTGTAAGTCATGTGTGGGTGTCCCCAGTGTGGATGGGTGCAAAAATACCTGGAATCGTACCATCCACATCACCCCACCCAGAAAAATGGTTCCACTGCGACTTAAGCGGTGGTGTGATCCACTGTACCACCGGGGAACCACCAGTTGGGCCAGCCGGCAGAACAGGTGATCACGGCCAAACACGGCTGACAGCGACATACGAGTACTGGGCGTGGAGGCCTGGGGCCCCGAGCTTGGGGCCACCGGAGATGGAGATGGTCTGGGGAACTGAAGCGATGGTGGGACTGGCTGGTGGTGGAACCACAGACTGGGGCGGAAATGCACCGCGGGCAAGGCAATGGAAGGCTCACGGCGCGCAATGGAGTCCCTGGCAAGCGCACAGAAGGCCCTGCTGCCGGGCGTAGTAGGGCGGGCATCCGCCCAAATGCCATACCCAGACGGAGCCGGGCCCTGCCGAAAGCAGCCCAAACAGCGTGAACGATCCTGGCTGGGGTGTGGTTTCTGGGTTCTGGCTCCGTGGTTCTCCTGAGTACATCCGAGAATTTCCATGTCGCACTTTGACGTGCGACATAGTCCGCCGCCCCGTAATTTCAGATGGATCTTTGCGATAGTGAAAGTGATGATTCTAAAAGTCACCGAGTTTCATCTAAACAATGTGCCGGTCAGGTGACCGTCAGCCATGACCATGTTGGTTATGGTCGCCAGGTCTTTGATCTGCGCCGAGCTCAGTGTTCTGGATGGGTCAGCTCGCCGCGACATTCGGACTTGGAATGCAAGTAGGAATTCTAACTGCATGAGTGATTTAGCTGTAGTGGCTAGTTAGTATTCACGCAGGAAATGTCACCCCATACCAGACAGCCAAGGCAGCAGCCAGGGATATTGAGGGATCGGAGGTGGTTCGCCAGCACCACTGCCTTCGTGAACTCGGAAGCCCAAAATCAGATACATGTTGAACCATTTACTCGAAAAAGCCCATAAACTATATTGGATTGAAGAGAAACGAGCTCTCCTCCCTGTGTGGTTGCTTTTAGTACTTCCAGTAGCTGAAGTGGCCTGGTGCCTCAAATTTGCTTCGCATACTTCGTGGTTTCGGCTTTGTACCTAAAGCTAGTGGTTGATTAAGGTATTTCCCCTGGCAGAAAAACCACAAAATGCAACTAGTCCGTCACCTTTGGATGAACTCCGAGCTACACCAGTTATCTGTACCGTATATCGTATATCCTTCCTATAAATACATTTAAGCTAGTTTTTCCTTGTCCAAGAATTCTTGTTGGAGAGCAAAAGTGTTTTCATTCACGTCAATGTCTCTAATGACAGCAACACGCATGGTGGCCAACAAGTTGTGGGCAGCATTGGAGTGTGCGTAGACAGCACCGTTGAATGCGTCAGTGGCATCCTTACCCAATGAAGCTCTGACGAGAGCTTGTCCTCCAGGATGCTCCTTGATGAAATTCTTCACATCATGAACAATACCAGAGATGATGACAAGACCATCTTCCTTTGCACGCTTGTTGAACTCGCTTCTGTCCCAGACGGGCAAGTCCTCCACGGTGGCACCCCAGTTCAACTTGACCTTCATTCTTTCAAGCTTCTTTTGTTGCTGTTGGACCAAACCTTGTTCGATGGCGTTTTGACTGAAGGTCTTCAAGTTCCAGGCGAGACCAATCTTAGACAAACCCCAGATGGCAACCTTGGTTGGGTCGTATTGGTACCACTTCAAGGCGTTTCTGTAGTCGGATGGGAACTCGTGGTGGAAGTTGTGGTAACCCTCACCGAAAGTAACAAATGCAGTCAAGAAGTGGTCTCTTGGAGTTCTACGGTCGTCAAATGGTTGGACACCGATCCAGTGAGCAAGAGAGTTGACACAGAAGGTGGCTTGTTGGATAACGAAAGTCTTCAAGATACCTCCGTAGATGAAACCTCCCCAGTAGTCACCCCAGAAAACACCGGCAATGACGGTTGGAGTAACAAAGGCAGCCAAGATCATGATTAACAAGTAGTGACGATGTTGGAAGTTGACCACCCAGTCACCGCTCAAGTCGGAAATGTCAGCTCTGGCACGGTTCTTTGGGTTGGCCTTGGTCAACATCCATCCCATGTGAGAGAACCAGAAACCACGACGGGCATCGTAAGGGTCACGAGGAGTGTCTGTGTAACGGTGGTGGATTCTGTGAGAGTGGGACCACCACTTGATGGAACCTTCGATGGCACCAGCTCCGAAGAATGCAAAGAACAATCTGATTGGGAGCGCAGCATTGTATGACTTGTGGGCGAACAAACGATGGTAACCGGCAGTGATGGACAAACCGGACAACACGTAGAGGAAGAATCCCAACAAGGCAGTCTTCAATTGTGGTGGAGACTTAACGGCGTAGTAGAAACCGTAGGCAGGGATGCCTACCACCAAGATCATGTTCAACCAGTTGATCTTTTGCATGAAATTGCCCATGGTCCATGGGGCTTCGGAAACATGCTGGTTCTTGGTGTAGTGTTCCCTTTCACGAGCATCTTTCTCAGCAAGAGATTCCATCGAGTCTTCGGTGATTTGTTCGGCGGTGATCTTGACCATATCTCTGGTTCCCATCAAACGGCCTCCCAAACCAGCAGCGACAACACGAGGTGTCTTCTTGTTGGTACCTGCTGCAAGAGCATTCAACTTGGTCACGTCGGCAACTTCCAAACTTTCCATGTTGATAAGGATGGTGAATGTGTAGCTTCCGCTGGATTATATAGAGGCCCCTTCGGGCTTATATAGGAAACCCTTTCTTTTCTTTTGGGCCCAACATTTTGAAATTTTTGAGTGCGGCTGCCTCAACTTGTAGGGAAAAAGGCACCTTTGAGATATCGCCTGACAAGACCGGTAGCCGAGCAGATTGGGAGAGCCACTGGGACCACCTCCCAACACACGGGTACTGGGCGGCCGTTCGGTGGGTGTTATGGGGAGACTTCTACCGCTGGAAGTAGTTGGGATGGCCATCACGTGACCGGCCCAACTGATGCAGCTAGCCTGGTTCAGGCGTTGACGCAGGCGCCCGATGGGGTCCATAGTGGCGGCATGGCGGAGTTGCAGATAACGATGCCACATTAGGAAAGGCGAGCGCACCGTATATGCTAGAGGGTGCGCTGGACCTCGGATGCAATGGTTTCCCTGGAGCCATCCATCGAGAAAGATCTACGGCCGGAGTTAACCTGTTGAAGGAACGTTATTGCCGGTTGCGAGCCCCGCTGCTTATCGTGCGCACGACCAGACACACCATCCCGGAGTCTCGGATGATTATTCCACATCCCTTAGTGGTGGGAGGCGGACGGCGCACGCTCGCAACCGATCACGTGGGACAGGTCGCCAGCAGTTGCCACCTGGTAGGAGCAACTGCTGCCCAGGGAGTAGCACCAGGAAGCGCACGTGTAATAAAGCACGTGACCCAGATTTTTCCTTGCAAAAGTGGGGTCATTCGTTTTTATAGTGGCAACTACCAAGAAGTAGCTTCGACAATTTTATTCATTCTGCTCAAATTGTACCAACAGTCGTGGTTTCTTCTCCGTGCAATTGAGGCCATTTCATCCACTCTCGTCCCCTCCGCGTACCCCCACTGACCCTGCTGGACCTGTTTCCGCATCCTTTTCCGTCACACAACCTCTGGCAATTGCACAAGTCGACTATCGTCGAACCTCGTCCAATCTCTCCACTCATCACCTGACCCCGGCGGTTCGATTTGGAACCTTCATTACAACAATTGCCTTTTGCCATGTCCAATCCTCCCTTCAGACAACCCCCCACGTCTCCCTTGACGAAGGCCACCAACCACCACGGCCACGCCCATCATAGCCACCATCCCTCGTTCTCAGGGGGTTCCACCAGTCAGCATCCCTCACGAAAACCCTCTATTGTGGAGTTGCTCAGTTCTCCTCCTCCGTTACCAGTGCAATCTCCTGATCATGAGGATATCCATGGCTTCAGCTTGTCTCGCCATGCCTCCAACAGCTCCAGGTCCTCTTCGTTAATGAGTGCTGCAGCTCACCATCCATCAGCCTCTGGCTCCGACTGGAGTGAAATCCCACTCACCGAATTGACAGAGTCCAACAAGTTGATCACCATCAATTCTTCATGTTCCGTACAAAAGGCATTCGAAACCTTGGTCAATCACAACCTCACCAGTATTCCCGTGTTGATTTCTAGTAATGCCAAGGATTGTTTGACGTTCGATTACTCCGACTTGAACACCTACTTATTGTTGGTCATGAACAAGATTCCCCTCAATGATTTGGCAATTAATGATATTGATTTGCCTTTGAGTATCAATAGCACCTCCGGTTCCTCAACCATGGATTCTGCAAAGAAGCAAGAATTGGTTGCTCAAACAATTGCCAAGGCTAAACGTGGTGAAGAAGTCCCAGTGGAGTTTATCATCAAGCTTCATCCAAAAAATCCATTCATCAAGTTTCACGAGACTGATACTTTGTTCCCGGTAGTAGAAACCTTGGGTAATGGTGTTCATCGTATTGCCATTACTGACTCAGATAACAAGATTTCCGGAATTCTTTCTCAGCGTCGTTTAATAAAATACTTGTGGGAAAATGCCAGAAGATTTCCTTCTCTCGACTGTTACCTCAATTCAACCTTACAAGAACTTGACATTGGTACTAGTGTGCCTATTAGTATCTACGAGGATCAATTGTTGATTGATGCCCTTCAAAAGATGTTCCATGAAAGAGTCAGTTCTCTTGCAGTCATTGATCGTACCAGAACCCTTATTGGTAACATTTCTATTGTTGATGTCAAGCATGTTTCTACCTCGAAAAACTCTCATTTGTTATTCAAATCAGTATTAAGCTTTATCAGTTATAACCTCAGTCAAAAAGGTATTGAAGAAGGCCAGGATCAATTCCCCATTTTCCATGTTAATAATCAAAGTTCGCTTGGTAGAGTTATCGCAAAGCTTGTTGCTACACAAAGTCATCGTCTCTGGGTGGTTGAATCAAGTAATAGAAACCATTCAAACTCAATCAGTTCCACTAATACAACTTCATCTGCATCATCTATAAATAATGGGGTCAATGCGTCCTCCCCCGCTACAGTTGAAGCTACACTCAGTGCCGGTGGTGCACCTTACGTACCCACCGACAATGGCCGCCCAGGAAAGCTTATCGGAGTGGTGACGTTGACCGACGTCTTGGGTTTGTTTGCATCTTCCAAAGGAAAGAAAGTAGACCCACAATTCGCCAGAAACCAAAGAAGAAGATCCTCTTCTACTGCCACCAGAGCAAGCATTGAAGGTGCCCTTTCTGCTGCCTCCCATAACCCAGCTGCAGCAACCCCTTCTTCCACACCTGCAACCACTGCTGCTAGCACCTCCGCTGGCGGTGGTGCAGTTAACGAAGACATTTTCCGTAAGTCTTATATCTCTAACCTGAAGAACGATAACGTCTTCACCAAGTGACTTATTTATTTACATGCACATACCTATCTAAATTCCTACCCCTGTAGCTACCCCTATACCCCGTGATTTTTCACTAAAATTCTGACTCACGTGAGCTCATTTCAATATGCTGCCACCCCACTTGCTTCACTGCAGATCGTGCATGACACATTTTTCAGTTTACCATAGTTACACGTGTTTGATTGCTACGTAGCTGTAACGATCATTGACATACCATTAATATATGTCGGATGCTAAACTGGTTATGGAGCCTGAACAGAAGCAGATTACCCAATGCTGAATATTCTGTTTCAATTGGATCGAAAAACGTTTAGTTTGGCGTAGCACAAACCTATTAGACATGGCAATGTAAATTGTGTCACCTAAGTAAATTAGAGAATGACTCATCGCATTTTTATCATCATTTTTTTTCACCCCCCTTGAGGCCCAAAATATAAAAGGAGCAAAATCGGCAAACTTTTCTTCCTCAGCATAAACTTAATCAATCAAAATGGGTAAGGAAAAAACTCACGTTAACGTCGTTGTTATTGGTCACGTCGACTCTGGTAAGTCTACCACCACCGGTCACTTGATTTACAAGTGTGGTGGTATTGACAAGAGAACTATCGAAAAGTTCGAGAAGGAAGCCGCTGAATTGGGTAAGGGTTCTTTCAAGTACGCTTGGGTTTTGGACAAACTTAAGGCTGAAAGAGAAAGAGGTATCACCATCGATATCGCTTTGTGGAAGTTCGAGACTCCAAAGTACCACGTCACCGTCATTGACGCTCCAGGTCACAGAGATTTCATCAAGAACATGATCACTGGTACTTCCCAAGCTGACTGTGCTATCTTGATTATCGCTGGTGGTACCGGTGAATTCGAAGCTGGTATCTCCAAGGACGGTCAAACCAGAGAACACGCTTTGTTGGCTTACACCTTGGGTGTTAAGCAATTGATTGTTGCTGTCAACAAGATGGACTCCGTCAAGTGGGACAAGAACAGATTCGAGGAAATCATCAAGGAGACCTCTAACTTCGTCAAGAAGGTCGGTTACAACCCTAAGACTGTTGCTTTCGTCCCAATCTCTGGATGGAACGGTGACAACATGATTGAGC
>JAJLYW010000047.1:0-42193 GCA_030571845.1 Suhomyces yuchorum
GGAATTGAAATATGATACACACGCATAAATATCAAAAATTGAATTGCTCCCACAATGGACTTCATTGTAGATTTTTGAACTTTTGTAATCCTATAATAACAAGCACTATCTGAGATCAGTACGATAAGACATCGTTACCGTCTTCAGTCTCCGAATCGACTGGGGCACCACTGTCTCTCATTTCCCAGATTTTCTCCACTCTCTCCAAGGCAAACTTGGCACTTGCACTGCCAGAATGTCCAGAAACTTTAAAAAACTTCCTCAATATGACCTTAGTCTCATCATCATGACAGTTTTTAGCAGCAACCAAAATTGGCCACTGCATCATCATCATCGATGACTTGATGCGTTGATGTGGAATTTCATCATCCTCAAAATTTCTAAGAAAATCTATTCTCGATATAATCTTCTTTGAAAGGAATTGAACCTGTGGAGAATTAAAACTCTCCTTGAAACACTTGAGTAAAATAGTGATCATGCTGGCTAATATGTAAGCCTGATGGCAGGCATCCATCCAACTCAATACAGTTATTTCCTTGTTGCTTTTATCTTCGTGACTTATAACATCAATAAGATCACCCACAGACAGCAAGTCTTTGATTGACTTGGGGTCCAAGAAACAATCTTTATTGATGTATTCTAGTTGACTCAATTTGTAAAAATCTGAGAGTAACTTGAAATATGCAAATTCATCCTTAGGCACATAATTTTTATCGTTTCGAATTCTAGCCAAAATTTTCATAAGTTCTCGAATAGAATCGATACTACTATTGTCGTATCCACTCAAGATGTCAAAATTTTCTTCGACTATAATACCCACTTCCTTTAAAGCTTCATGCTCATGAGCGTCACATGAAGTAATGATAGAGTCGATTTCTTCCTCTGTCTTGAGCGTACCTCCTATGGTTGAACTTATTCCAGCCAAAATCTCTAAAGTGACAAACCAGTACTTGCAAAAAATCATAACTTTTGAACTTTTGATCTTCTTGTTGGAGGCCTTCAACAACAAATCTTTAGCTCCCCTTAAATGAGGTCTCCAATCTTGCTTTGAATTTGCTGCATTTGCCGAGGTGAGAAGAAGTACAGTTAATAAAACAGATTCAATATTAGAGGCGAGGTCTCCATTGCTGGAAATAGCTGCAGTTTGATTCTGCTTAAGAGCCATAGATTTCTTCTGGGTTTTGGTCCTACTACTTCCACCAAGCGCTGGTCCTAATAATTTAAGGCAGCGACTTAAGTATGTGCAATATGCTTCCTCATCTTCAGGTTTACCGTATTTTTGAAATGTTGCCTTTGCACCATGTGCTAATACAGCAGCCAATAAAAAGGATTCATTCGAAGCACACACCAATATGATATCTCTGGCTGGATTAAAATAGCACCCTTTTTCCTTATCGTACGAAGGGAATGGCAAGATGATATTAGCGAATTCATGATAAAATTCAGCAAGATAAATTCTTTCTTTAGGCTTCTTGAGCTTGATGTAGTCGACATCGATATGTCTCAGGCTATTTTGAGGTTGCTTCAATGGTTCCTTGAAATTACCTTGTACATTATCGAATGTAGGGATCTTATGATCTACTGGAACAGCCAGACCAGCATTTGCTGAACCAGATGGAGGTGAATTAGACTGACCACTTGATGAATTTTGGTTAGATATGTTATTATTTGTGAGTGATTGCAAATTGACTTGCGACGTCCGTCCATCATCGGTATCCATCAGCTTGATTGAATTTTCTGTTTCTGGATCGAAATTCTCACCATACTTATCATTGAAATTACTCTCGAACATAATGTTATTCACAATATTATTCAAATCTGTGGCCAATAAATTTAAATCGTCTTCATCGAAAAATTGAAGCATACTTGCATCGTTTTGACTATGGAACTGGCTTTGCATATTTGGATTTTCTGCGGCAATGGATGACGATCTTGGATGATTCAGGTTATTACTCGCCGAGGTTTGAACTGAATGTGGTGAGTGGTTGTTATGAATATCAACGGCATTTGGGGTAGATGCGTCATTCAAAAGACTAACTATTGATGAAGGAGTATATTTTGCATTCATCTGATTGCCGGGAGATGCAGGAGAAGAGGCGCCCACGGAAGACTGCTTTCTTCGCTTTACGTACTCACTCATATTTGGATCGATGGACCGCTTGATCCAAGATTGGGGTGCCTGGCTTCCATTCATGAAATGGTATCTTGCCCCACGAGCATCGTTTGCACTGGAAGGAATAGACCCATTCATTGACTGATCGGGTATGCGAGGATTATAGTCTCTGATGTTGTTAGTTGGGTAGTACAACGAAGATGGAGGAGATTGAGGATGCTGAGGTTGATAGAAGTTGGAGTATGCTAGTCCATGCGGTTGGTTGGGATTGGATATTCCATTATACTGGGGTTGATTCATGTGTTGGCCCGGGATGTAATCCCGCAGAATTGGGGTCTGAACAGGCGATTGGTTGGTGACTTGGTCACCTTGACCTGGAATCTGGCCCTGGATTTGACCTTGGATGGGGCCTGGGATCTGGCCTGGGATGGGGCCTGGAATATGGCCTGGGATCTGGCCTGGGATGGGGCCGTGTTGCTGAAGGGGGATAGGTATTTGCCCCAAGGGTCTGTTTAGATCGGGAGTGGGATTATGCGAGGAAGGGGGCCCGATGACACCAATGCCACCCACGCCGTTGGGGGCGCCAGGCATTTGGAATGCATGAGACGGGGCTGGATTGGAGATGTGGTTGATGTGGTTCGCCAACAGGGCGCCATCGGGGCCAACGGAGTTCTGTGGCTGATTGTGGAGCTGATGGGGGATCTGATTTGACGTGCCGGCGGGAGCCAACGACCCTGACGGTTCGGCAGCCCCATTTTTCAAGCTCTTGGAGTCTGTGTGGTCCAGCGACGTACCGGACCCGGGCGAAGCTTCGTTGGAGGTCCTGGGGCGCTTGGGCGTGCCTGGGGTCTCGGGTGTGTCCTGTTGCTGGAGCACCTTCTTCAGCACTCTGGCGACCTTTTCACCGGCAATGGGATACAGGCACTCCTTGCGGAGCCGGGCACACTGCCAACACTGAGGCTTGCCCTCGTCACACTTGATCTTTCTTCTCTTGCACTCTCTGCATCCGCCTTTGGAGTATTCCCGCTTCATCTTCACGGCAGAGATACCCAAATCAAGCACACCGGAAGACATGGAGGCACGGAAAACGGTGGGACTGGCGTGGTGGACGGCGGAGGAACGTGGCGGTAATGGACGATGGAAGGAGGGAGATCCACGAAAAGGTCTGGCTGGCGATGTTATCACTGGTGGCCCAAGGGGTCGTGTGGGGCGACAGCCACTGGCCAGAGCCAGAGCCTGAGGCAGAGGCCGTTGTGGTTTGACAGCACCCACGTGACCGTGCGGCGCGGAGGTGACGCCGGACCCGTTGGCAGGCCGCAGGTGGTTATGGAGATTTTCCATGCTGGCATGGCACAACAGGCGCAGATACGAGGGGGAGGGCTGGAGGAAGCGGGCGTGGGGCCGGAGGAAACGGGTGTGGGGCCGGCGGCCACCACCACCACCAGCGCGGGGCCCTGGAGGGTCCCAGCCCATCGCGTGTCCCCGGCTGAGGGCAGGGCATCGCCTGCGACACGATCTCATCCTCGGTGAAATAGTGGAGAATCCAATATCGGCAGTTCTTTATCGCGGTGGGAATTCGGGACTATTCCATGCTGCATGTGTAGTTTAGATATTTTTTCACTGATGCACACAAATAGACTATTATCGCCATGCATAGCACCTGGGGCTTAAGAGCAGATTGGTGCCAACCATCTGGAGCAGATGAATGCTAATTCAGACTAAGCGGGCGTAGCGAGGCCCGATGCACTAATGCTGGGTTCGGACGCTGGCACCGCAAGCGGGCAGGCGATGCTCTTTAGTGGGCCGAAATCTGGTTGGTTTTGCGTTGCGTTTGCGTTTGCGGACCGCCACAAACTCCTGGGCCAATTGCCTAATGCTGGCTCGCCGGAGGCTTTTTTGGAAGGAGGTCTAGTCCGGGGAAGTCGTTGGCAGCGCCTGGCATGGAAGCCATCGAGAGATCTACCCAGGCCTGGTGGAGCGCCGGTGTGGCTCCATGCACCAACACCCCCAGCCGGACCCAATGTTCCACCCCGACCGTCCCCAGACTCGTTTCACCCCTCTGGCCTGGTTGACTCGTTCGCTACCTGCACCCTGTACGTCACATGCGCCAATTTCATGTGTTCCGGTTATTTATCCCTGAATCGCCATGGTGGTGATTCGGGAGTCCGAACGTCTGTCAACGCGTATTTTCTCCGCAGGCAATTCTCCCTCCATGGCACCGGTGTGGGGCGGTGCCGGCTCCGTTTGCCACCATGAGGTGCCAAATGCCAAAACGTAGGCTACATGTGAAATTCCCTTGCTCCCCTAACTTTTCAGTGGACTCTGAAAAATCGCACGTTGAGCATGCAAATAGACTGTAGGTGAGGGTATCAGCTGACCTCACCACAGATTGAACCTCCTTAAGCCTTGCTGGCTCTCATGCACAGTGAAGTATGTAAGAAATGCTGCATGGGAGGCTTCCAATTGTTTACACCTGGACCAGCGGCCCTGGAACCCCTTTGGCTGGTTTGCATGTTGGCCGCTTGGCTCTTGGCTCGTTGCCAGATTTATCAGATTTGGCAGGTTGGCAGGTTGGCTCTTGGCAGTTTGCTGTTTAGCTCACTCACTTTGGTGGGTTGCATATTGTGCCGTTGCATATCTCGTGGCTATTGGCCAATGCCCGGTGCTTATCGTGCCGTGCACCACGAACCGTCATTCGCTTTGTAAATGAGGCGCCAAAGCCCCCAGGAGAAGAACCGATCTCCAGCTTAATCGATCCAGGCCCATGCTTCCGAATCTGAGCTGTCCTTGTTTAGTTTGCGGCCCCCGAAATTGCCTAATTGTCCATAACTACCGCAGATTATTGCGAAATGTAGGATATTTCCTAACCAAAGTTTCAGACACTTGCCAGTGCTTGATTGAGGGACTATGCCAACAATGCAACTGCGCTTCCTAGAGTCGACTCAGACCCCAAACCTACGCATTCTTAAACCAAAAACCATGAACGCTAATAACTGCCGTCAAAGTATGTTGTGGAACAAATTGTGGATCAAGAACACAATTTCGCAACCGTTCTTAAACCAGCCAAACTTTAATAAAAACACCCTAAAAAAAACTTAAAAATCTTGCAATGGCATTATCCTAACGGTAATAAACACTTTCTTCAAAAAGGAGAAACAAATTTACACTTCCTTACAAAATTACGCACCCTTCCTTAACTTCCATGTACCTTTATTTCCACTTGAAAATAAAGCAATTGAACCACAACTAATACAAATAACACCCCACCAAAGCCCCTTTCACCCCCTTTCGTTTCCACTTTTTACCATTAGAACTAAGCATTGCATAAAACACAATAAATACAACCTTTTAGTGAAGCCTCCAAAGTCCAATCTCAATTTTTGGACTTCCAGCTTCATGCAAGGGAAGCGTCACGTGCGACGTTTACAAACAGCTGCATGCTAATGCAGCCCTCCCATTGGCCTGTCCGTGCTGCAGCGGTGTAACGACGACTTGGGGCGCTTCCTGTGGGAATTTTGGGACCAAACCACCGCCTTCCGGGGTTTTGGAGCCGTAGGTTTTTCCCAAGCCAATTTGGAGGATTTTTGCTTTTCCAGTCTCTCCTGCATAGTGTGAGCCTGCACACGGCGCGCCTTTACCTGGCCTTAACCAGGCCACCGCTGCTGGCGAAAACGGGAGCTCTGGCGGTCTGGGGTGATCGGACTGGGGCTTTCCAAAGAGCCCATCCACAGCATTTTGATTTTCTGCACGACCCCAAAAGTGGAAATTGACCTACTTGCCAGCACCTGGGGCTCCAGCTTCATGCAAGGGAAGCGTCACGTGCGACGTTTACAAACAGCTGCATGCTAATGCAGCCCTCCCAAGTATGTGGGGGTATTGTTAACACAATAGCGTTTAATTTAAGTAGCTATTTTGAGGTTTATATTGTATTTATGTTGCATTTGATAGTTGGTTCATTTGATTTTTGTAAATGATTATTTGAGTACTTAATTTTTTCAGTATATGGTCTTGTCAGTTAAGTGGTTCTTGTCTGTTTTATATGCCTCTAGTGGATTCATGTTAAATCAAATGGGTATAATAGAAAACTATGAATTAGTGTATGCATAACTGCAGTAATTACAACTAGATTGCATCTGAACTGAAACGAATTGAACTGTTCAAATTTTGGTTTCAAACAACTCATAACTAAATAGGTATAAGAATTATGTTTACATCTAAGTGAAAGAGTTCACATACTTTTAATTCTACGATTGTACTTGATTACACGTAAAAATTCTCGATGGTAAATTCCCCATTGTGACCTATATTAATTAAATTCTTCTACTAATACTCAAGAAGACAGTTAAATTTCGTTTACCTTAATTATATCCCGTCCTTTGGTTTTGTGATTTAGCTTTGCTTTTTTCTTGGTGGCCCCTGTTCCCAATCTTCAAAGCCTTCATCTTTCACCCTTTTAGCTTTAGGGGTTTCCGAATCTGCTGATGGGGTATTGGTAGTGGCGGGAGTGTCCTTTGATGATCCGTCTCCCACAGAACTATCTTGGGCCTTAGTATTGTCAAGAAATTCATTCACATCGAAGTCATCCAAGTCTGGCTTGAGATCGTCGTTAATTTCATCGATGGTGGCTTGTTGCTGTTGTTGTTGACTAGCAAGTTTTTGAATCCAGTCCTGAACTTGTTGGATCGATTGACCTTGTTTGTAGATGTTCTGTTCAAGCCCTGCCATAATGTCCGATGAAATTTCTGCACCAGGAGTTGATCCCATCTTTAACTCACTAGGGGTAGCTGGTCCCGCGTTTGGGAATGTACCATCATTCAATTCAGGGAAGAAGTGTCGAGGAGATGCGACTGCTCCTGGATCATGAATCAATTGCTGATACATACGGTTAGCATTGGCGGGTGTATCTACCGATGCCCGTCCATTAGGGGTATTTTCGTATGAACGCATAATTTCCTCAATTGTGCCAGGATCTGATGCATTGCTGGGTTTATGTTCAGGAGATCTCGACGCATTTTGTTGAGGGCTTTTCTGGTGGGCCTGATTCGTTAACATAAGTCTTGGCTTATGGAAAGGTGTTGGAGGGACTCCATTTTGACCCGCATATGGATTAGCCTGCGATGACGATTTGTTGAGATCATTGCTGCTGTTGAAGTTGTTGCTGTTGTAATTAGTGTTATTATTAGAATTAGTGTTGTTGTTATTATTATTACCGGTATTGCCATTCGCATAGTTGTATGTTGTCATATGACCCTGGTTGAGATCTGAAAAATTTCCATTTTCTAGTTCCATAATCTTTCCAGCATTATTTCCATACACTGCTGCAAGGAACTTGAGAATCTTGTCTAAAGTTCTAGCTTGCTGTTGATGTCTTTCTCTCGTGTTGAAATTTTCTTGCCACAAAGTTTTGTTATCCTTTCTTACTCTGCGCAAGTCCTCAGTGATTGCAAGTTGGTGAAGTTTAATTTGATCTAACTCATTCAACAATGTTTGGAAATTGACTTGCGTGGTATCGGTACCTTCAGTTTCATTTTGGGCAACGCTTTTATTACGGACAATCCTGTCCAATAAATCTTCACGATCCCTTATAAAATTAGGATTCTCAAATTCCCATACTTCATCTGAGTTCTTGTCGTCTTTGCCCTGATTCATAGTACCACTGTTGATATCTTGTACTTTGTGCCAGCCATACATATTCAATTGACGAACAAATGATGCAAAGTTGTTATGCTTGAAATATTTTGGTAAAATTTTCTTCATGAAATCTTCTCTATGGAGCACCTGAAAAGTTTTACCATCATCATTCCAGCGTATGTAATCTTTGTTGCTGGGGTCATTCACCATGGACCAAATCTTCATGATAAATCCAGGTCGGGTCTTGGGAGCAGTATTTTCCTTTTTCCTCTTATTTTGATTGGCATTGATCAAAGCATTATTAGAGGGGAGAGTAGGCTTCAATTCGTCTAAAAGACTCGTGTATGTTGGTAATTGTAGATTGCTTGGAAGGACTGACTCCGATAACGGAGCAAGAGGTGATAATGGGTTGTTAATCTTGGATGCTTGAACCAAGCTCAGCGAGGTGTTTGAGGGGTATTGAGAAGCAGTATTGGGTTGTCCGCGCAGTTGCACTAATTCATGAGGAGCAAACAACGAATTGTTCAGATTTTGGTCTGATATTTTTGAGCTGGCACCCAGCGAAAGAGGAGGGATTTGGTGTATTTGCTCGTCTATATGAGAGGGCTCATCATCACGGAATAATGGAGTGTGACCTGTGGGCTCTTGAAACTTTGCTCCCAGCGGATGGTTCAAAAAGTCATCGCTTGTGTCGAAGAGCTGATTATGTGTGATAGAGGGTGTTGGGATAGTTGGAGTGGACCCAGAACTCTGGAATTGGTTCTCAAATGGGTCTTGATAATCGTCACGACTGATTACTTGAATATCATCTTCATTATTGGTATTGTTGTTATTTCCATCAGTAGGATGCCTGCTCTTACTGGAGGAGGAGTCTTGAGGATATGAGACATCAAGGAGGTCTACAATTGGATCTTCGGTGCGATCCGTGTAGGTGTTCGACATGATGATTTTGCTGGTGACTTGTTTGGAATAGTTGCAAACTGAGTTCTGATATAGGAACTGTGTGGAAATTGCTAGAACATTCCATGGGATGAGCACCTTCGCTTACGTAATGATGCGATTGGTAAGAAATTAGGTAAGAAATGGTGCATTTGTTCTGGACCCTGCGCAATGACGTACTTTCACAAAACGCAGCGAGATCTATCGCTTTTGGGGAAAGAGGGTCTTGCACTGGTTTGAAATAGGTGCACTTCTTCCTGCTTGTAAGAATTAATTCGAGCTAAATGACATGAAGTGGATTAATGGATGCTAGATTTTTTTTCAAGTCTGATTTTTAGCATTCTTTTCATTATTTTCGGGTTATGCTTGATATTTTTACAAGCTTTGCATTTAAACTGAAAATTAGTGATAATTCTAATATTTTCTTGTAAACCTCCATAATTTGTGGATTTTTACAGTACAGTTTCAATTTGCACTACAGTTGCTTCTTATTTGCAAGGAAAAGGAATGGTTAACAGTTAGACTACACCAAAATTATCAATATTCGTTCATCATAAAAGTCATATTCAACAACACAAGGCAGAATGTCATCAACTAATTACAAGAATTGCTAAGAAATGGAAATTCCACTTGATGAGGGGATTGGGATAGAGAAACCAAGAAGCGACGCAGCTAAGTCAACTCTTAAAGCTTCAAATCAGATTTTTCCCATCCAGTTCCTCTGTGGTTCTCTAAACCATTCGAAGGTTGAGGCTTATCCCAATCTTCAACCTCAAGAGCAAATGGATTACGATCAGTCTTTTGATTCAAATTAGCCAATGTGTGGTTGACTTCTCTATGCTTGGCCTCATCTGCTCTGATGGTCAAGATCAAGTCTCTAAATGTGGATTTTTCATTAAGCTCTGGCCAGTATTGCTCAGCAATGGTAGGAACAGTAAGCTTGTCAAACTTGGGCAACTTACCCATGTCAATTTCTTCAAGAAGATGTGAGTAGGTGCTCACAGCCTCTTCCTCTAAGTAACCAACGAAACGATGACAGTATCTGGGGTTGGCCAAATAGAAGAGGAAGAAAATGTTACAGAAAACACCTTGTCCAGTATAAATGAAAAATTTGGTAAACCACGAAGGTTGTCCGATTTTAATGAAGGTCAAAAGGTGCATTCTCTCATTGTATGCTTCGTCTAAGAGGGTTTCGATCCAGGCTTTATCACGTCTCAAAAGACGGATGGAGTGGAGATGTCTGATGAATCCTGCCACTGCACCTGGGACACCGGCAACCGACTCGAGGAAAATACATCTTGTGAGCCATTTTCCTTCGGTCATTTCGTAACGGGTACCTTTGAAACCGTTCTGCAATTCCATCGCATTTTGAGGTTTCTTGTAGCCGGTGGTCAAGTCGAAACAGCCTCTAAAGAATTGGATCCATCGAAAAGCGACCTTATCACCAAAGGAAACAGGTTCTCTATGCTCGTAATGGATTGCTTCGCATTGGTCTTTGCTGAACCATGGATGAGGGAACATATGGTGACTGATAAACTTCTTATCGTCATGCTTTACGATGTCTGAATTCTCCAACACCTTTGTTTTGATATCAAAAGGACTTCTGCCGGAAGAATGAGGGGTCTCGGTCTGGTTGGTGGGTGTCTTGGACACCACGCTAGAGTAGCAGCGCAAATTCAACGCACCACGGGTGACTGCTGGTACTTGTTTGATAGGAACTAGCATTGGACAGAGGTGGCTTTTTGCTAAGATTCTCAAGAAAGAAGGCTAGCTCGATTGGACCGATTGAAAACTTGTTGAATGCTCAATTTAAGGTTTTAGTAGGGTTGTTGACACTGATTTACCTGGAATTGACGAAAATATAGCAATCAAATCAGGAGTAGGTAGCGACTGCGGAAACGACTATTTGGTAGCTGAATTGACGGGACTTGCACTCTGAAGTTGAGGCAGGGTCAATTGTAGATCGAGGGGGTCTGTCGGGAGAGAGGAGCTATTGGAAGGATAACCAGTTCAATAGCGGTGCAAAGCTTGGAGCCACTTTGTGTGACTGCAGCGGAGTTTGGGAGAGGGCGGCGGATCGGGGACAGGAGGACGCAACGGTGGGCCTGTCGAAGAGATTGGAAGAGCAGTGGGTACCTTGAAGGCGCAACTGGTCTTGCTAGTAGGATAGAGTGGAAAGTACTGGAGGAAGGGAGACATTACCAGCCCCTTTATAGTATTTATATACTCCCAAAACGGGTGCGAAAAGGTGCAGCTGCGACCCCACGGCTCGCACCAAACCCTTAATGACCACAGGGTGTCATTTCATTGGTTTACAAACTTTACCAAACAATTGGCCGTCATTCATAGGACACCAAAACAAGGGCAGTTTCATGGGGAATAGAGCCGTGTAGGCCAAATAATGCAACCAAAAAGCACCCGAGTTCTACCGACCCACGGAGACTTAATGGGGAAACGGAAAACGGCTTTCGGAGTTTTTCGAAGCCGTGCGTAAGGAGAGAATCGGAGCGATGACTCTGGGGAAGTAAATTGCTCTAGTGAGTAGAAACAGGGCGGCCAGCCAAGAAAGGCATACCTTGGAAGGAAAGCTGACCAGCGGACGTATGGAAGGATGCATGGAGAATGGCTTAGTGGCTTGGGTAGCATTGAGTAGCATTGAGTGGCAGTATTGGCAACGAGTAACGTTATGGGCTTTGCCTGGCATGTGGACCCCTTCAGGTGTGGTGGGTTTATTGCAATTACGGAGGGGAACCGTTGGGGAGTTTGTGTGGATGTGACTTCGGAGTGGGAGCGGTAGGCCAGGGCTGGTCCCGGTATCATCCCCTAATGAGCATATTGAGCTAATTCAATATTATCTTGGGTGGATGAGTACCTAAAATGGCTAATTCAAGTAACAGTAAATAGAGCAACGGTTGCAGTGAAAGCAGTACGGAGAAACACCCCTTCGTTGTGGACCAATCGGATGGAGTGCAAAGGGAAAGGACCGGTGGGAGCAGTTTATTTTGGAGTCTATAGGCTCCAGGGTGCTTTTGCTCAGTCCCCGGCCGGAACAATTACCGGGAATATAACGAAATTAGGGTTCGAGAAGATGTCACATTCAGGTGCTTGGTTGGAACCATGCCCCAAAACGGCAAGGTTGCGGATGTAGGAACGGTGTGCCAGCTGGGGGTGCATGACCCACTCCGTAAATCCGCTGGTCGATGGAGGTTAATGTCCTTGAAGGGATTGGAGGATTAGGTGGTTGGTGCCGCATCCACCATCGACATGAAGTCTACGTCTGCCACCTGCTGGGTCTAGGCTTTAGGGCTGTGGTCAATGCAAGGGATAGCGTGGCACGAATGCCGTGAAAATCACCTACAACAGTTCCAGGGTGACTGGAACGAGAACCACGGACAGCAGGTGATATTATTCATCATTAGACGGTGTTCGCTGCTGCCGAATATTTTCTTTATCGTTTGGGTGCCATGCTGATTATCCGTGGTAGAAGCACCCAATTGAAATGCTACAAGCATTCTGGGGTATTTTTTCGCAGTACTTTCCCATGCCTCAGATACCTCAGATACCTCAGACTGTGAGATGGAGCAAATGCGGTTGTAATTGAATGAATTAATAATTAATTAATTTAACCAATGACGGGGCCTGTGGGCCAACGGCAAGAGGGCAAAGTTGCTGGGTGCCAGCCCAGAATTTTTGCATGTGCCAGTTAGCTCCAAGACCTTGGTAGCGACATGCAAAGCTGTCGAAATCCCATTTACGCCACCCCCAGTGTGTTCTCGAGAGGACTGGGCTGAGACCATGAAGGGTGCAAAAGCCCTCGGTGCGTAGTTTCACCCTCGAGTGCCGCTCCACCTCGAGCCGGCATGGGGCAGGGCATGGGGCCGGGCATGGGGCATGGACAAGCGGCCGATTGGGCTTTGGTCAAACTCCCGTCTCCATCAGGTATCAGTGCTGGAAGTTGAAGTCCGCCGTAGCGGACGGAACCGGAACCACCAGGCCAAGAGAACCAAGGACTCTGAACCAGACACCGCACTGGGCCGGCGGGCGCACGACTGGCCATGCCAAAGGCTGGTGCGGTCTCGGTGCGCACACGACCTTCTGGGCGGTGTGTTTGTGTTGTGGTTATGTGTTGTTGTGGGCGCGACGCGCGGTGCGCGCACGACAGTCGCGCCGCCCCCTGGCGCGTCCGGTCTAGAACGCATCAGGTGACCTGTTTCGGCCGAGAACAGGCCCATTCTCTGCCAATACGATCCTCTCCAGCTGTAACGGCCGGGATGGGCCAGCAGGCCACAGCAGCGCCAGAAGCTCAGCGCTGGACTCGGGCTGCCCTACGGACGGGCGGCCCGCCTTCCCACCCGGAAGTCCCAGCACCGCCCGGGCGAGTTCTCGCTGGTCGCCCCAAACCAGCCATGGCCTCATGTTCTGATCAGCCCCAGATCACGTCCGCAGGCGCCCTCTGTTTGGGATCCGTCCGCACACGACCCAAGGGGTGGCCTGGTGGTGCGCGGCCCGCTCCCATCACGGTGAGGCTATTGTTCGATACTATCACCATAGGTGAAACATCAACTCCGTCCACCCACCATCCGTCCCAGTCGCTCCCCAGTCGCTCAACCCGTCCCGCGTGTTCACAACTCTCGCCCGTGCCAGCTGTACCGTCCCTTTGTCAGCAGCGCTCTCCCGAACACAACCCCAACAATCATCCGCTCCCTCCAGCCCATTCTTCCAGTATCATAACACGTTTAGGCCGTCTTTCTTGTTGGCAAAGCGTATTGTTAGCAGTGACCCTCCCATCGAGTCTCTAGTCGCCGCAGAAGGTGTGTTTGTCGCTCATTTCCCTCCCTTGGTTCCCCCGGTGTGATCCCTAATCGTACCATGCCATTCACGTTGTCCAACTTCTTGGGTGATCCCTTTGCCATATCCACCGTTTCGTTTGGAATCATCGCATGGGTGGTGGCCATCGCCGGCGCCGCCGCCGATACCCACAAGTTCCCTGCCTTCAGTTGGTGGGGCATCATCTACGAGATCTTGCTTATCCTAGTCATCCTCGTGTTGTACTTGAATAACAACATCGAGCTCTACAAATTCACTCTCGTGGGCCTCTTGTCCGTGGCCTTCGTCTACACCACCAACTCCGTCAACAGCCTCATCTACAACTCAAACCTGTCAGGAAACTTATGCTGTGCAGCAGGTTGTATATTGTTATCCATGCTTAACTTGATATGGATTCTCTACTTTGGTGGCCACCCAGAATCCCCAACCAACCAGTTCATCGACTCGTTCTCCATGAAAACCCAATCTCACAACCACGGTCACTTGTCCTCGGCCAATGACAACCAAAAACTCCACGACATGGAAGAGGAAGAAGACCATGAATACAAGTACACCCATGAAGCTCCTCCTCTTGGTGCAGGTGCCTTCCAAGATAGCAATTTGAGACAATCTCAGATCACCACAAACAACAAGAAGAACACCCCTTACATGTCCTCTTCTCAATTAAACGGTTTGGAAAACTTTTCCTCTGCCGACGTTCATCAAGGAAGAGATCTCACCAACAACCAATCAAAAACAGTATTCAACGATTCGCAAAACTTGGCAGCTTCTACTGCCACCGTTCCTTTCAGATACAAGGCCAAGGCTTTGTACTCGTACGATGCTAACCCAGATGACATAAATGAAATTTCTTTCATGAAGGACGAGATCTTGGAAGTTGATGACATTGATGGAAAATGGTGGCAAGCTAGAAGATCTAATGGTCAGGTGGGTATTTGTCCTTCAAACTATGTCAAATTGTTGGACTGAGCATTTATTGCTTTATTTCTTAATACCCCAAAAAAATTGTCACATATGAAATGTACCATTGGAATAATTGGTGCAACATTTGGCGTCTCGGAACTCGGTACCATATAACTTGAGGAGTTATTCTATTTCCCTATTGTATTTTCTTTTCTTTATGATCGTTTTTATGTTATTTTTATTACTAATCGGATATTGATATGAAACAATCCAAGATACTCTTGGCTACTTGTAGAAAACTAGTGATGTATTATTTGAAATTTATAATATGTGATGTATGCGTAAAATAAAACTAAATCGATGTATAACATTATTGAATGTCAATTAAAATAACTAAAACAGAATGTATCATCATGAGGTGAACACTTGAAGAATTAAATATCAACTAAGCTGACAATTTTCTAAACGTCAAATAATCGAACGTT
This sequence comes from Suhomyces yuchorum, assembly GCA_030571845.1. Lineage (NCBI taxonomy): Eukaryota > Fungi > Ascomycota > Pichiomycetes > Serinales > Debaryomycetaceae > Suhomyces > Suhomyces yuchorum. The sequence goes on from JAJLYW010000047.1 coordinate 14,899, forward strand.
TAAACAATGAAATCGCCTTTGTCCATGGTACCAGATCTGGAGAAAGAGGCATATTTTTGGAATGGGTCGCTTCTTTCGAGCTCGTATTCTGGGTTACTAACCTTTTTGGAATTCTTTCTCTTGTAAATTCTCTTTATCCATTTCCAGCCTTCAGCTCCCAATAAGAAACAAATGGAGAATCCAACAGCGACACCCCATTCGTAACCAATTCCGATGTGCAAGAAGACCTTGTCATTAATGACAGGGATGTAAACAACTGGGAAAACACTGACGAAACCACCGATAACAGAGAAGAACAAGAACTTGTTGCCATATAAGTCGATGGCAGTTTGCTTCCACCATGGATTGTCGGTGTCTTGTCTCATGTAGAACAAAGAGTTGGTTGGATGAACACATTCCCAAGCCAAGATAAGGGCACACCAGGTCATATTAGCAAATGAAGCAGATCTACCTCTGAAGACTAAATCACAAACCTCTTTGCTTGAGTTCATAGCATTACAGTCATGACCCAAGTCACCATTTCCTCTACCGTAGACAATAACAACGAAACAGAGCAAACAAGAGACAGCCATCCAGAAACCGTAAGCCAACATGTCAATAATAACTTCCCAGGTGAAAATAGTACTGTTTGGAGGTTGTTCGAGGATATCGTCACTAGCCTTTTCTTGACCCAAACCCATGGCAGGGAAACAAGACGTAACAACCAAAATCCACAAAACTTCAACAGGAGACAATGGGAAAACAGAATATCCAGATTCATCAATGAAGGCCAAACCAATCATCAAGTATAAAGCTTGGGCAACATTTTCAGCCAAAAGTTGTAAAACGAATTTTTGAATATTAGAAGACATTCTTCTACCTTCTTCAATGGCATTCAAAATGGATGCAAAATTGTCATCAGTCAACACAATGTCAGAAGCATCCTTGGCAACATCAGAACCGTTCATTCCCATGGCAATACCAACATCTGCCTTCTTAAGAGAAGGCGAATCATTCACACCATCACCAGTCATGGCAACGAACTTACCACGACGATGTAAAGCTTCGATCATTCTGACCTTTGTTTGAGGAGCACATCTAGCAATAACCAATGGGAGGACAGGAAGAGCATCGATTTCATCATCAGTCAAGCCGTCAAATTCATTGGCAGTCATGACCATGACCTTAACCACGTCATCACTGTAGTGGTACAAGTTGTGAGGCAAAATACCAACTTCTTGTGCAATAGCTTTTGCGGTTCCTGGATGGTCACCAGTTAACATATGGACATTGATACCAGCCTTGTGACATAACTTGACAGATCCAGCAGTTTCTTCTCTTGGAGGATCATAGATACCAACAAGACCTTGGAAAACTAAGTCAGTTTCAACATTTTCTCTTTCTTCGTAGTCCTCATTGGAAGAAGCTTGTCTAGTGGCAAAAGCCAAGACTCTCAAACCTTGAGAGGAAAGAGAATTCATGTTAGCCTCAATCAAAGCCTTGTCTTCTTCAGTCAATGGAATAGTCTTTTGAGAGTCAAAGTTATCTTTAGACTCTTCGTCGTTTCCATACCATTGGGTGCAAATACCTAAAATTCTTTCAACAGCACCTTTGGTGTAAATTCTAACTTCGTCAGTTTCCTTGTTTCTGTAGACAGCGGACATTCTCTTGATGGATGAATCAAATGGGTACTCGTGAAGATGTTCGTATTGATCGGTGAGAGAATCACGGGCATATTCGGCTCTGGTAGTAAACACTTGAATAGCAATTTCGGTGGCATCACCATGAGCTTTCCAAACCAATTCACCAGATTCTTCTTCCTTTGATTGGTTAATGGTGGCAATATTAGCAAGGGTAGCAGTGAGGAGCCAGTTACGGAAGTTAGTTGGGTAGTCGGAAGTGGATTTGAGGAAACGAGCTTCAGGAATAAAGTCAATTTCTTCATCGGTTTCTTGGATGAATTTAGGAGAATACTTAGTGTAGTGCATCTCTCCTACTGTTGGGTTAAATGGTTCGTTTGAGTTAACAACACTGAAAGTTCCAATGGTTGGAATCCAAGTCTTCTTAGCAATCATCTTACCTTGAGTAAGAGTACCGGTTTTATCAGAACAAATGTCATTGATACCACCTAAGGCTTCCAAGGAATCTAACTTACGAACAATAACGTTCTTGGAAACCATAACTTGGGCACCAACAGCCATAGTGATTGTCAAAACCACAATCAAAGCGGAAGGAATCATGGAAAGTGCCACACAAATGGCGTAAATTGCAACTTCTTTGTTAACTCTCATTCTTTGAGAGCCCATGACGATGATGGCAAAGACAACAGCAACCCAGAACAAGAAAATTGCCAACCAGGATAACTTTCTTTGAAGAGGAGTACCAACGGAAATACCCAAGACATTACCAATGATGTTCTTGATGGTGACACCAACGGCTTGGGAGTATTCTCTCTTCTTTGGTTTTCTGTTATTTGATTTGTCGACTCTATGAATGATACCGCCATTTCCTCTAAGAGAAGAAGCGATCTTACCGATTTCGGTGTTGAGGCCGGTGGCCACTACTATACCGGTAGCTCTACCCTTGGATACGATCGATGAAGAGTATGCCATGTTAAGACGGTCACCAACTGGAACTGGCACCGAACTGTCGGTATAGACATCCTTAGGGTTCTTCACCACTGGAAGTGATTCACCGGTAAGAAGGGCCTCATCGGTCTCCAAATTCATGCAGTCGATGATTCTGATGTCAGCAGGCAAGGTGTCACCAACAGAAACGTTGACAATGTCACCGGGAACCACCTCTTCGGCGGGGATGGTGACGTCGTCACCGTTTCTCAACACCCTAGCTGTGGGAGAACTAAGAGAACGGAGGGAACCCATGGTTTTTTCCGCCTTGACTTCCTGAACGAACCCCACAGAGATGTTGATGAATACAACGAATCCAATCACACCTCCGGAGATCCAGTCCTGGATGGCCAATGCAATGATCATGGAAATGATAAGCACCAAGATCATGGCGTTGAACACCTGATGGGCAATGATTTTGGTGTAGCTGATCTTGTCGTCCTCTCCAAGGGTGTTGCTGCCGTGGATCTTGCGAGATTCGGCGGCCAGTGCCTCGGTGAGCCCATCTTGGATGGAGATCCCGTAGTGGGCCTCCACCTCTTCGATGGTGGCTCTGTACGGGAGAAATCCGCCTTCGGTCTCGATTTTCTCCATGTTCAATGAAGACGACGTCGTGTCGTAGGAGTTGCTCCTTTTGGGGGAGCTGGTCATGTTAATTGTGTGTTTAAGTCAAGTTTGTTGAGTCTGTTACGACTGTAGATATGGGCTGCAATAGGGCAAGTAAGGGTAACGAATGCAGAGGTTGACGGTCGGAAGACTTTGAAAAAAAGTTGATCGTCAGTTATGGAGATCAGAAAGAAATGGAGGGGAGCTGGATGTATTTATATTGCTGTGTGTCGAGGGGTTGATCTTATCTGTTGCTGCAATTGCAACTGTGGGGGCTGTGGTCATGTGACGCATTTTTCTTGATGGTCTTGGCTAACTAGGACGGATTTGCTGCCAAGAGCGCGGAGCTCGTAACCAGGCTGGGCATGATAAGCAGACTGAGATGAGGAGGTATGAGAGGGCTGGGAGATGAAGTAGATACGGTAATTGGGAGCTGGAAGGTATCCCAGTGTTGTTTACATGGCCGGGTTGTAGATACTGGCTTTTTTCCCGGAAAAATCCCGGTTCTGGGGCCCCCGCAGGGTCCTCCTCGGTACCGCCGTTTTGAACATTCGGCGAGCCCAATTCAATCAGATTTCTTAGCGTTCTTGGAGTCGAACAATCAGTATGGCATTATGCCACGGGTGCCCAGGCCGGGCAGTGCCGGGCCGGTGTAAGAGGGGCAGAGGTCAAGTTGGTGGAGTCGATGTTGACGGTTTTCTGTCGGGGACCAAAGTGTCAGATAGATACTCCGGGAGCGAAGAGATGCGATTACGTAAGCGCTTACATATCATGGGGGTATTTCAAGATGTGGTCGAAGGAGATGACGCCAGGGCCGGCACGTTTTCATTCTTGAACTGGTGCCACCCGTCACGCCTTTAGGCACAGCAACGTCCTCTTACGGAGTTGAGCTGCTAATCTCCCGCAGTCCGACCAAAGGCAGAGGACCATATTGCCCAGCTGAAAAATGTGTCAGACAGACTCCAGATGCCCAAGTGAAAAGTGTCTGCAGCAAACTACAATAATTGTATCTCCGACGTAGCCAGGCCCTGCTATACATGCCCATTTACACCAGCGAAGCAGGTGTAGCCTGTGTAGTCATCTGTATGGTGCTCTATGGCTGAGTGTCGTACGCAATGACCCACGTTTATCGTCACTCTTTGACTTCCTCGGTCCAGTTCCATGAGTCAATCGGACACTTTTCATCATGCGTTCAGGCGCATAATCTTCCGATGCCAAGTTTATCCGGCACAACTGATATAGATCACGATGGGGGGCACGTGTGTGGTAAGCCAGATAGTGCAACTCCGTTAATTACCCCTGGTCCAAGACTTTGGCCATATCCCCTCTCTTTGCCATTTTCGAAGAATTCCGACGGGAATAGAATTTCCAGCCAAGACCCTCACTCCCCAACCGCCTTATACATAGTAATGTACCAAAACCCAGAGGTCCGCCTGGCCTTGGTATACGGCATTACAAGTGGTCCGTGGGGCTCAACGCCGTACATTCACTACAAATACCCAAAAAATCCAATGCTGGAGAGGGGTTCATCACACGACATTAAGTGGCTCTCACCACAAACCGGTGAATGGTGATTGTTTGCTACAGCCAGATAGCAACAATTGTTTCGATGCTAACGGCAGGATTGTTCTAAGCTGAGCCGATCACATATGTCACTGCTGTTGTTACCTCATGGACCACAGCTTTACGATGATGGTTTCCCGTGAAGTCCCCGGATTAGTTGGTAGTCGTGCATATACTATACATTTGAAAACTTGAAAATTTGATAGTGCCAGACCTACCACCTCGACCATGTCGGACTCCGAGCTTCTCACGCTAGTATCCGAAGGCTCGTACGCCTCTGCTCAAAGTATCCTTGTACGGAAAATCAAGAAGTTCCCCAATCGGTCGTTTTACTATGCATTGAGCAATAAGATTCTCCACAAGCAAGGGCAGACCCCCAAGGCTATTTCCAACAATCTTGCCCTCTTGGCCAAGATCCCCAACGATCCACTCACCGTGGGCCTTCTCTATGAATTTTTTAGCGAGTTCGGCGAGTATTCGGAGCAAGCCAACCAGGCATACGAAAACGTGATAAAAAAGTACCCCAGCTCAGCCTCCACCACAGAATTGATCTTGGACTGGTTCGACAAGGTGATTCCCCAGTTCGACTTGAAGCTCTACAATAAGATCTTCACGTTTCTCAGATCTCAATCCACCAAGGAGGCCCGTTATCCGTTCTGGTCAGCATTCACGTATCTCCAATTGATCCCCTCTGCTCCTTCAGAGAAAGAGGCCTCTTTATACTCAAAACTCGGCCTCAAGTTAGTGGAAGGGCTCCGTCCATTCAGCTCCCAAGAGCAATACGTGTACCTCAGTCTCTTGAGTCAAGAAAAGCAATATGAAGCAATCAAAAATGAGGTGGCCAACATCGAAGGTGATTTGGGTTTGGATATTCAATTGATATACTTGGATGCCTTAAAGCAAAGTGAAGACTGGGAAAAGCTATACAAAGCTTCTCATGCCCTTCTTTTCCAAAAGGAATTCGATGATTTCGATACCTGGAAGCTTTTGATTCTTTCTGGCTCAAGGTACCTCTCGAACCCCTGGGATGAACTTCTTCCCTTGACAGACAAACCCAGAAACAGAAATGCTGCATTGGCCAAAATCGAGTTGACTTTGCAGTTGGATGATTCCAAATACGAAGAGTTCGTAGTCAATTATTACCAATTGTTCAAGGACAAAATGTGTTGTTTCCACGATTTGAGGACCTACTTGGTAACAAGACCTTCTTTATCATTAGATGAGATCCTTACCAAAGAAGCTGATGCCTCAAACACGTCAATCAAGGAGCTTTGTAGGCTCATAAATGTCCAGAAATTCAAATACTTTTCAAGTAAATCTCCATCGCCAGAACTCTTGAGGGAAATCATCAACAAAAACTGGGAGATCCGCAACTATTTCTACCAGGACATGGTCAAAGATGGTGAGAAGAATTTCTCCAACGAGCTTGCATTGATGTCTGTGATTTTGGAACTCCAACTTGACCAATCGGACGCAACAATATTAAAGAGCATCGTCACATTAAATCATTTAGTTTCCAAAGATCCATACAACCAGGAACTTAAACTTTGGCTCATGAAACTACACTCAAACATCAACACTTCAAATGCTAATTTCCCTACTTATCAATCCCTCAAAATTAGGATGGTGCAACACGAAACTTTATCACACTATCTTTACTCCACAAATCCTTCTAAGCAACATCTTGACAATTTCATCAATATTTTTAGGTTCTACTTGACTTCTGATGCCGAGATGGCAGATGGTTTGAAGAGGGGATTCGAGAATGGAGTTTATAGCAAACTCGGAAGCTTCATCTCCATGGGTAAGAAATTAAAGTTTTCCATGTCGAGATACTTTGTGGTTTGTACTATCATTAAGCATCTGTTGATGCTTCTGGATACCAGATATGTTTCATATTTCTCTAACATGTTAGAAGAAAACGTTGACCACTTGGTCAATGAAGATTTCTTTGACAATAGAGATCAAAAAGCAGAGTGGAACTTCTTGGGAACTAAGATTGATGAACATGCCAAATTATCCACTCCCAACAACTACTTGACTCAAAATGACCTCAAGCTCTCCATTTTGAAGTATGTGTTACTTTTTGGGGACGAGATTGACTCTCCCAACGCAATCAAGCATTTGAAACAATACAACAAAATCATCTCATCAGAGTATAAGCCAGTTTTGGCCTTCGATGATCTTATGAACAAACTAAACTTGAGTCTTCTCAAAGTTTTCAAGCAAAAAAAGGAAGGAGACGCCCAATCAAGTTTAAACTACCTAGTGAAGAATTTGAAATTTGATAAGTTCAAGAACATTTTGATTCCAAAACTGGGATTACTTTCATGGGAATTCAATCATAATTTACAGCAAATCGTGGAGTTTGTGAGGATAAGTAGATTGTTGATTGCACAAGCAAAGGCATCTGTACCCACCGGGGCCTTCAAATCCACAATTGACTCATTGGTGAAGGAATTGAAGGGAATGAAGGCTGTGGATAAGCAAGTTTCCGAATTGGAAAATTTGAAGAAACTGATAAAGTTGGATGTCGGGCAAGAATACTTGGATGCAGAGCTAATAGAAATCCAAAAGTCCATAGAAGAATCTGGCCAATTCTTGATTTCTTTGTCTTAATTTACATAACTATACTTGGCTAATAGCAATATATGTACTATATTGAAGTTTATTTTATTATCTACTTCTCTAAACTCCCCTTGAATTTCCTTTAGTTTTAAGCTGTCTATGCAAGACATAGTGTTTTGCTGTGTCACCTAGTTCGTGCCACTTATCTTTTGGTCTATTTTCCCTTCTGATGCCTTTGATGTATTTATTAGTTGGATCATTAGTTGGATTACTTCCGAATTCTTTCTAAAATGAGAAATATGAACATGAAGCAAAAAAGTAGAAACCCTTGTAAAACTTGGTCTTCTGAAAACCTTTCTGGTAATTGGAACAAGTCATGATCCTGTCGACATTGTGCAAGGTGTTGGGAATGCAGTGTGTGGATTTGGAGAGTTTTTCACTTGAACTCAGGTGCCCTAATTCCCATCACTCGAATCATATCGTTGATTCTAGAGATGCCTAAGTTGAGCAAGTACCTGCGATGATTCAAATCTGTCTCCAAAGAGTTCATTCGGAACTCTTCACGGACATATTTCATTAACTCTTCCTTCTCGTGTGACCTATATATGATCCTGGATAAGTCACGGTATATCAGTCTGATTTTCTGGCGGAAAACAAATTCCTGAAGCGATGGGACCTTCCCCAACTTGGACATGGTGACGCCGGACGTGCTGAGGGACCTCAAGGTAAGATACATCATGCTACTCGATCAGAGGTATTGGTGGAATGTGGAGTGAAATAAAGTACCATCTGGGTCTCGCACGACTTCTAGGAATGTAGAGGGTAATACTACGGGGTTAAGAAGTTCCCAGGAATAGAGTTAAATTAAAGAGGTCGAGTTTGAGACTTTGCTTTGAGAGAATTTGGCTTCCTTCTGGAAGTATTTTGAGCTTTTTTTTTGGCTATTCTTCACCAGTACTGTTTATTTTACAGAACTTTAGCTGTGAGAAAACCATCGAATGGATTAATGGAAGGCAATGATTGTTTGAATTGAGATCCCGTAATTCCTGGACTAAATAAATCAACCCAACAGCTTTAATAAACTGTCGGTGTGTGTGTGACTCTTTTATTCCATCAAAACAGGTTAAAAATCGAAGTATACCGACAATTAGAAAATCAGGCAAATGAGAATACATCTAGTGCGAGAACACTTGTCAGTAAAACCCAAATAAATGGTGTGCCAGAGATGGAGATCATTGGTCTATTCATCTGAAGTTGATATAGGGACTTTTTGGCTGAGTTTAATGATTCATGGGTTCAATTAATACGACTTTTGCTTATTTTAATATATCAAGACCTGAACTCCCTTCATCCGAGTCGTTCAAGAAGATTTTTCGCAGCAATTACTCGACTGACAGTGCAAGCGATCAACGTGTGTTATCTTCATTCAAACCAGGACACAGAATTGCCATTGAATCTTGAATATTTGTATGAGTACCTCGGAACTAGTTCTGGATCCCACAGCTTGCTTTTGATTGGCATTTTCTGTTTGTGCAAAGGCACAGAGCACCTAAATCATAGTCGGTATGTCGTTGGTGAATTTTTAACGAGAACAGGCAAATGTCTACCACCTAGCACAATCAGTGTCAGAAAAACTTTGTAAACAAGTGTGAAAAAGGCAGAAAACGACCACTAAATTGTTATATCGTCATACTGTGGGTTGTACTGTTGCTTTTTCGGCTTGTTTGGACTCGGTTAGTTCTTTTCGTTTCTGTTTCGTGTCAACAGACTATAGTTGCTAGTTTTTCCGACCTCAGCCTATAGCATCTTCAAAGGCCAGGCCATCCTGTGGTCCGTATGTGAACAAGGCATGCTAGTGGGATATTTACAGCTTCTTCATCCACTCAACCGACTGTTCTTCAACTCCTTTGGTCCGCTTTGCTCCAGTCCTGGATCTTTTGGTCCAGGAGTATAGACACATTGGTAAAAAAATAATTAGCATCCAAAAAACCCGCCCCACTCCCTCAAAATGGGTTGTTTCTACCCCAGAGAAAGCACATAGCAGCTCCCCATAATCCAACCATCAAAAGCACACTGGTAATGACTGAAGGTCTGCCATGATGCCAGCCCTATTGCTTTCCAGCTTGCCCTCACTCAAGAAAGTATGGAAATTATCCGGGCAGCCATATGCAGCTTTAAAAAATAAATGGAATAATTAATTGCCACGATCATTATACAATAGGCTCTCAAGGAAATGAGCAAGGTGGGGCAGTGTCATGAGCCCTAACGACCAGATAACGCCAGCTTACTGTATTTAGTCACATTCATTGAGGTACTGGTGGGGTGAGAATAATCTTTCTTTACATCGCAACTTGTAAAAATAACCTACTCCTCGTGAGGAGAGGATTGACAAGTAAAACCCGCAAGTGGTCAAAGCGGCGGTGTTGGAGCCAACTGGGGACTGGATTGTTGGGTTTGATACTGTTGCTTCATTTCCATACCGTATGGAAACCTGGGAACCGGTCGGGGAACTGGTTAAGCCTTGGTGTCTTCCTAAGTTGGCCATTCCCCAGGTTTATCCATGGCGCTAATATTAGACATGCTTTGTGCGTTTCCGAATTAGGAAGTAGTTCCGCGAGGTATTCTGACGATCGAAACCCTGGAAAAACTCGGTATTTTTTAACCTCTCGTACCGCGGGGTTCTTGAAAAATATAGCTTCCATCAGGAATCCCGCAGTCACGTATTCATTTCCTAATGTGGAACGGTACCCGTGGTACCTAATCCTCACATTGGCCGTACCACCGCCGTCCCAGTAATGAGGCCGAAAACCTCTGCCATCCTCAATTAAACTCCCCTCTTTGATTAACCTTTATGGTATTCCCCATATATCCCCAAAACACACCAGCTGGTGTTCAAACTGATCAACCTTGAGTAGATTTTAGGCCGAACCAGTAGAATGCAAAAATTCATCTAACTGGAACTACTAGATGTAATTCAAGTTGACAGCTTTTTCCGGGAGAAAAAGCTCCTAAAATGGGCTTTTGAATCGATGAGAGGTAGTTTTGATGAAGTGAATAAATTTAAACCCACCTCTTATCATGGTCAAGGTAAGTATTATTCATATGTTGAAAACTTCTTGATAAAACCATGCTATGGGGTGGAATGGTTTGTTTTAGAAGAAATTCGGTATTAAAAGTCAACATGAACTCCGAAAACAAACTAGTGAACGATAATTATCATAATTGCTTTGGACCAGCAACAAAATGGAGTTTTTGGAGACCACTTCACAGTATCCCGGCTTTGAAATGATAAAATCGATAATTTTCCCAACTCAAAAGGTTTTAAAATTTTAATGAATGAAAGTTGCAATTTGGGAGTAAAATTCATAATTCATCGCCAGTTTACAACAAAAGTATTCAAAAAAACGTTTATGATTCTACCGGAGTAAAAAGAATCGTAAGTCTTAAAAGATTTCAACTCAAAATACTTTACTTGAACAAATACTATCAGTATCTTTCAATGTGGCACACCAATCTAAAGGCTTAGCCAACATGAATCAAAAAAAAGTTGGAATAGACAATGAATTTCGTTCCATTCTCGTTTCAAGATAAGGCTATTTAAATTCAAGGATTCAGATAAAGGAGAAGTCGACAGGTCGAAACTCAAGAAAACTATCAAAATGTTTAATGGCCTTTGCAGAGTTTTCAAATCGCTAGGAAAGTTCAATTCACATCTGGTTGAAAAAAAGTAACCTTTAATTATAGAAGAAGGCTTAACTTTTGAGAATATTACACTAAAGGAAAGAATAAATTCATCATAATGTTTGGACTCAGTAGCAGGATTGGATAAATCTCTTCCTCTAGTCACCTCTATTACACAATCGTTGGTCTCTATAGGTTGTATACTCAATTTTTTTTCCCTATTAATCCGAGATTTCTCGCTATACTATGTAATTCGGGTTAATAGTACCAGAGACCCCAGAATAGAACTTCCTGACCTATCTCATAACCACGCCCGTTTCTTATCGGCTCGAGCTTCATCATGAATGGATTCTAAAAACCTTATTCTCCACCAGCAATAAATGTCGGCTACGTAAAGGATATTCTTGGATACTGAAGCTAAGCAATTGCTGGGCTAAGCCATGCTACAAGGGAGTTTAGAAGTCTGTTTATTCGCCTTCCCAATACAAATGGTGGGCGTAGCTAATATAGGAAGCTCAAATAAATTTGAAGAATTGAAGAATTTCATTATAATCTCTGTGCTAACCATTAAAATCAGAGATATGTTTTCAAATCAAAGATGCAAATGCACGTTTTGGGCTTAAACTCTCCGGAAGATTGAAACATTTAGACCCTGGAGTTGACCATGGCAATCTTCTCAGAAGAGACCTCACTGTCTTCCTTGTGGCTGACGTGCAACTTTCCAGATGGGGAGTGAAGTGGTCTGAGAACCTCATTAGGGTCGTCACCGAAGACCTTAGCGACTTCTTCCAAGGTGTAACCAGAAGTTTCAACGTAGAAGAAGTAAACCACGAGCCACTCAACTGCAAGAATACAACAGTAGACAATGTAGTACTTCCATTGAATGGCTTCCATGGCAATTGGGTTGACGTAACCGTTGTAGACAGAGACAAGTTGTTGGGTCAATTGGAAAATGTTAATACCCTTGGCACGGTGACTGTATGGCAAGATTTCGGTGACATACAAGAATGGCAAACCGTTGATACCAATGTTGTAGGACAAGTAGTACAAGAAGATCATAGCCAAAACACCATTAGCGAATGACTTGTCTTCGAAGTTCTTCTTTTGGTTGATAGCGGATAAGATAGTCCAAAGGATGTAGGTAAGAAGCATACCGGAAACACAGGTGATGAATAAGGTTCTTCTCTTGAATCTACCGACGAAAAGAGCAATGATAATAGAGAAAACCAAGTTGTAGGCCATCAAACCACCGTTGATTTGCAATTGCTCCTTTTCACCAGTAATACCAATGGAATCCAAAACCTTGTTCAAATAGTAGGAGACTAAACCGTTACCAGACAATTGCATCATAATACCAGTGAAAATAGCCAAAAAGATTCTCTTTCTGAAGGACTTGATCTTAATGAAGTCGATGTATCTAGAACTGGACATGATCTTTTCCATTTCCAAGGTAGATTGAATTTCTTGCATTTCGAATTGGACCAACTTTCTAGAACGCTCGTCAGTTCCATCACCAGTATGGATTCTGCTCAATACAGTCTCGGCCTTGTCAAGCTTACCCTTGGAAATCAACCATCTTGGAGATTCAGGGACCCACCAGAAGAAAGCAATTTGGAAGACAGGCATGAAACCTTGCAAGTAGGAAGGAATTCTCCAAGCCCAGTGGTTACCGAGAGTTCTGGTACCGTAAGTAACCCAGGCGGCAACCAAAGCACCCAAGTACCAACAAACATTGTAGAAGGTGGTACAGGTTGGTCTGTGGGATGGGAAGGCAATTTCGGAGATAAGGGATGGGGAGGAGACGGTGGCGATACCGGAACCGAAACCAAGGATGATTCTGGAGGCCAAGAAGAAACCGTAGTTGGTAGAGAGACCTTGCAAGATGGCACCAACAAGAGTAAGAGTGTTACCACCGACGATACACCACTTTCTACCGAACTTGTCGGAAAGGTAAGAGGCGAAGAGGAAAGAAACCAAGTTACCGTAAAGGGCACCGTTACTCAAGGCACCCAATCTTTGACCTTGAGGATGACCCATATCTTGTCTCCAGGTAACCAAACTTTGCAAACCGTTCAACATAGAACCATCGTAACCGTTGTTGGTGGAGGTTAAGGTGATGAGGAAAACACACCAGTTCAAGTGGAGCAAGTAACCGTACTTGTACCATGGCTTTTCGAGTTGAATCAACTCATCGATCCCTTCATGGATCAAGTCAGCGCCCAGGCTCAAAGAGTCTTGACGAATGTCGCTTATTTCTTTTGTTTCGGCCATTGTGTAGTGCGATCAATAGACACTAGAGGTGAATGATTAAGTTGTTGTTGATGATGATAAAAACGAGGCCTCGATGGGCTTTTATAGTTGTTGAACAAATGAAACAGAAGTCACATTTACGATGGTCGCTAAGGAATTGGATTGTTCCAATAAATTGGAGTGCAGGAGTGTGGGGCATGGGGGCACCTTGCATGAAGGTGCAGAAAGCCCGATCGGCTGTGTGCAGGTGGGTAGATAAGTGCATAGTGCGTCAAATGCGTGGAGAGAATGACGCGGTGGGGAACACCAAAGAACAGACGTACCCCACATTTGTGTGCTTTTGGTGCAGCTTGCAGGTAGCAGTGTGCAGCTACTGGATTGGGATGCACCAAGACCACTCACCCCCAGGGGAGACCTCCCAATCAGGAATTCCTCCCGCCGATTGTTGGGTGCAAGATCCAAACCACCGTACCTGATCCCAATCCCACACGGAGAATCCCACAGAGGGGACAATCGGACTTGCATCTTCCATGACTCCACTTGGCTACTCGTATATTGCAAGACGCCTGGATGCTCCTCTACCGCCGTTCGGCCTTCGCTGTTAGGTTGCCGAAATTGCCTTGGGCATGCATGCCCGATTGTTCCGATTCGGTAATGGTACCGGAGCCGACACCAGGACCATCCAGCCTAGTCCCCACTTGCAATAATGCTTCAAGGGAGTCTCCACATGATCCCCGAATTACCAACATCCAACGGGCCGACTGTGGTCCGATGCTGTGGCCAGAAGCTCCTTGTTGGTACCCCCTACGAATTTCCAGTATCGACAAAGGGCCGGTGTTTTTGCTGGGGTTTTTTTGCTGGTAAAATTTCGTTGAGGCTTCACCATTTGCACCTATGGACTTTGGAACTTTGTGACTTCGAGCCTTCTAGCCTTCGGGCCGTGGCTCCACTGTGAGACGTACAAATGGTTGCGGAAATGGACCCCATGGATATAGCGAAAACCACCGACTTTCGTCCTTGTAAACCGCTAAAATGGTCCAGTTTTTCCTGTTGCTGGAGCTGTACCGAAGATGATAGTTCTGTACTTGTCAAAAGGACGGTGAAATGGAGCAGAACCTTTCCAAAAGGAGAATTTGATGCTTTAGTGGATTTTTCTGTTGCAAAATCCACTCATCCGTCGTTGTTATGTCACTTTGCAAGGACTTGGCCCTTTGGGTCGTTTTGTCCAAGTATCGTGGATTGCAACCAAGTTCACGGTCTTGAAATACTGCAAAATGGAGCAGCTGACATTTCTTTGAGCATGATTTGGGCATATTTGGGGTGTTTCCGTTCTGACGTCAACTTTAGCCATCTCTTAGTCCAGATGGCAGCCATGGAATCAACTCTCAAGTTCAGCTTTATCAGGAAGTGTTGGCGTCCGCTTTTCCAGCGACATCATACAGCTTTTGATGTTTCTGGTTCATATCCACCAACAAGAAGTGTGAATTAAACAAATTATCAGGAAAAAGAGATAATTATATGGCATTCGTCCCGGATTAACTGTCCATCTACCATGCAAAAGTGGCCAAACCATAATTTGTGGAAAATTGGCTCATAATTTAGACTTGGAAATTGGAGATAGTGCAGCGGAATAACCTGTTTTGGTGAGGCCTCAATTGCCCCGAAAGCCTGACCTCCATTAGAGATTGCACAAGAACCTTTCAAATAGGAACAGGCCCCCTCCAAATCAACAATTTGCTACGACATTCATCATACTATGGATCTTTAGGTATCTTACAGAAATCCTGCTGGAATTGGGACATTATGGGCCATGGACCTTCTTGGAAAAGTGTTCATTCACAAATGAGCACCACAGGTGTGAACAAGAAAGTCTAAAATAGTAAAGGAATTGAATAATATTGCTGTATTTGGCAACTTTTTGGCTTTAAAACACAAGATAGTCATATTGAGCTCAAAAACCTGGTAATAATGTTTTCTAAACTGTGGACTTCATTATAGTAAGGTTCTCTGAGGAGTCTTCAGCCTTTTCATTGTGACTAAAATGCAACTTCCCTGATGGCGAACGAAGTGGGACAAGAATATGGTCTGGATCGTCCCCAAACACTTCCGCTACTTCTTCTAAGGTATAACCAGAAGTTTCAACATAGAAGAAATAAACCACCAGCCACTCCACAGCTAGAATACAACAATATACAATATAGTATTTCCATTGGATGGCTTCCATGGCAATTGGGTTGACGTACCCGTTGTAGATGGAAACGAGCTGTTGGGTCAAGTTGAAGATATTAATGCCTTTGGCACGGTGGCTATATGGCAAGATCTCTGTGACGTACAAGTATGGCAAGCCATTAATGCCAATGTTGTAACACAAATAGTACAAGAATATCATGGCCAAAACCCCATTGGCAAAAGACTTGTCTTTGAAATTTCTCTGCTGATTCAAAGCCGATAAGATGGTCCAAAGAACATATGTGGTGAGCATTCCAGAAACACAAGTGATAAACATGGTTCTTCTCTTGAACCAACCAACCAGGGCTGCACAAGCGCTGGACAACACCAAGTTGTAAGCCATCAATGCCCCGTTGATTTCCAATTGCATTTTTTCACTAGTGATGCCAATGGAATCCAAAACCTTGTTCAAATAGTAGGAGACTAAACCGTTACCAGACAATTGCATCATAATACCAGTGAAAATAGCCAAGAAGATTCTCTTTCTGAAGGACTTGATGGTGACAAAATCGATGTATCTAGAGCTGGAAGTCATCTTTTCCAACTCCAAAGCCGATTGGATTTCTTGCATTTCGAATTGGACTAACTTTCTAGAGCGTTCGTCAGTTCCATCACCAGTATGGATTCTGCTCAATACAGTCTCGGCCTTGTCAAGCTTACCCTTGGAAATCAACCATCTTGGGGATTCAGGGACACACCAGAAAAGTAAGATCTGAACTAACGGCATGAATCCTTGCAAGTAGGAAGGAATTCTCCAAGCCCAGTGAGTCTGAAGGGTTCTGGTACCATAAGTGATCCAAGCTGCCACAAAGGCTCCCAAGTACCAACAAACGTTATAAAAAGTGGTGCAAGTTGGTCTGTGGGATGGGAAGGCAATTTCAGAAATAAGTGAAGGCGAAGAAACGGTAGCGATTCCCGAACCGAAACCAAGGATGATTCTGGAAGCCAAAAAGAATCCATAATTAGTGGAGAGACCTTGTAAAATGGCACCAATTAGTGTGAGGGTATTACCCCCAACTATGCACCATTTTCTGCCGAACTTATCAGCAAGAAAAGAGGCAACTAGGGCTGAAACTAAACTGCCAAAAAGGTTGCCGTTACTTAAAGCCCCCAATTTCTGGCCAGTGGGGTGGCTCATATCTTCCCTCCAGATTGCCAAGCTCTGCAAACCATTCAACATGGAACCATCATATCCATTATTTGTGGAGGTCAAGGTGATAAGAAAAATACACCAGTTCAACTGGACCAAGTAGCGATACCTGTACCATGGTTTTTCTAGTTCCACCAACTCGTCAATGCCATCAAAAATCAACACTGGCTCGAGATCCAGACTTAACGACTCTTGGCGAACGTCACCGATTTCTTTGGAATCTGACATTGATAATTTATTTGCTAGATGGGAGAGTTAATTAGTGAATTTCTGGAAGTTGAGGGAAGCTAAGGGTGGTGCTATTAATTTATTTTGGTTAATGTTCCGAATGACTGAAAATTCGGTATATATGCTGATAATCCAATCAAAGGAAGAAGGAGATTACTGATCTGATATGGACTAACAAGAGAAATCGCTTGTTTTATACCATCATCAGTTATTAATCAAGTCCGGCAATTTGCAACTATTGCCCGATATTCACCAACCCCCAAATTTTGGTTGTTGATGTTGCGGAACTACATTCTGGGGTCGATATGTGCAGGCCAGCTATTTCTTTGAAGGTGAATCCGGGGAAAATCATCAAATACGTGTAGAGAGTAGTGGGGTACCCCTGACCCTTCAACTTACTTATGGGCTCATCTGGCTGGTGGAAGTGCTTCAGGGCCTAACTGCGACATTTTCTCAGTCCCTAGGGCCCGTAAAATGTCGCACCTTCTCACTGTAATCCGTAGCCCGTAGCTAAGGAACCCTGAGGACCTCCCAGGTTGCGCTTTCAAGCTCGCCTGGGGTGGCTAAGGGGCCTATGTGATATCAGAACCAGGGTGGCGCCATCTGGGGTAATTTCCCAGTGTTACTAGTACTCCCCGATAACCGTTAGGGACGCTTGGACTGGCCCACGAATGCGGATATTGCCGTGCGTAATTATCCGCGGTTCCAAGTGGTTGCCGGACTGAAACAACTGGCTCGGCAGCTGCGCAGAATCAAAGCCACGGTCGGGTTGCAGACCCTCAGACTTCGGGACCTGCACCTTATGGGGAACCCCACACTCAGATGGGTTGCCAGGAACGAAATCTGGGGTTTTGAGTACCGCCAGGTCCCCAAAGGGCACGCTGGGGTGCATGCTCCCCACACCCGAATAGGAAGGCATTCCATGTGTCGGCAGATCGTAAATCTTTTGCTTGTCGTATTTTTTCACCAAAGCCCCGCATCTGCTGCACAATCAGGGCTCGGGCTCGTGGCGTGGCCCCTCCCACCTGGAATAGGAAGGGGTTGTTTCAATAGCGCGATTACCGCTGTTATTGCCTAGACATGGCGGTGTCATCACCGCACGGCTGCTCATCTTCCAGTCATCGCCCACCGGCCCTTAAGCTATTGTGAGCGGGTTCTGCCTGCGCGGCGAGTTCCGATTTCGCACCCAGCGTTTCCTGGTAACCCTCCCCCAAAAAATATTTTGCGGCAGCACCCTCGCCTTCAATTCCATTTCCAGTGAATGTTCCGGTGCCTCTGATGTGTCACTACGCGAACCGTTAATTAAACTCGGTGTGGTGTTTCAGCTCTGGGGTGGGACGACTGGCTGGGGTTAGTGTCTTTGCTTCGTTGCTAGTCACCCCATTCATAAATTGGTACTAACACCCGTTACGCCTTGTACTCGGAATAATTCCTTGGCCAACAGTAGTGCACTTCTACATTACAAGTGGCCAGGTTTATCCTAACGCATATTTCCCTCTTGGGGTAGACGGCATTAGCAAGCGCATACTAGTTCCTCGGTGACGCATGACAGCACAACTGGAGCGCTGGTGGCTCCAAATAGATCGAAACTCCCAACCATGCAAGTGGCATCCTGCGAAAGGCGTTCTTCATTTCTACTTGTTTGAAGCGATCACCACATTGCATTGTTGTGGTGAAAACAATAATTTTATAGGTATGGAGGGATCTAATTCCTTTCAAGGGTTGGCCCTCGAGCCTAACGGCGGAGAATGAGCATCGGATGAGTGTAAGGTGGGATTCCAGCTTTGTCACATGAGTCATCCAGATATTGAATGCCAAGTATGGATGATTGATTGAACTACCCAATTAACTACGAAAGCCTCTGCTCATCGCATCCCACAAGTCACAGGGCTTTTTTTTGAGTATAATAGGTTATTTGCAGTCTTGCAGATGAGCGGATTTCAATCGGGGTGGAATTAATGTATAGTGATGTATTTTTAGTGACTTTAAAGGATGCTGTTGAGGCATTTAGGTGATGAGCCTTTGTAGCGTAGGTTTGATCTGGCCAAACTCTTTTTTTGGGGACTTATTCAATACATTTCCCAGTTTAATTGCGATGCTCAAGATTTAACTCCACTGGGGCGATTTCCGAAGTATTTTACAAAAATACATCATCCTTAGTTTTCGATAAAAAGTTTGGTTATATTGTTGGATGCATACTGACGCGTTCTTCGACTTTTCGAGGATTTTTACTTAAAATGTGAATTATATGTGATGTTCTTAAATTGTCAGATGCCATGAAAATGGACCTTCGGTGGGTCTTTGGTATGAACCAAAGACCCACCGATTAGTGACCCTCTTACATATGCAGAAAATGCTACAGAAAGCCCTCTTTCTAGCTATTCAGCACTTTAGGGTGCCTAGAATTCAGCCGACCTAACCTTTTTTGCAGGAACAATGCTTAGCCTAAAGTCCCCAACCGGGAGATGAGCATAACCGACGCCTCAACAGCAACGGCCCCCAGTATTAAGCTTCGAAGTTCCCAACTCCCAAGCTGGTGTTGGCTCATGATTCCCCGACACTTGTGCCACTCTGGGAAGGTCCATCCTATTTTACACTTTGTATGGAAAGTATCCGTTTTTTTGAAGGCGGAGAAACCAATCACATGGCTGGAACGTTTCTTGTAGGAAGTTCGATGAGAAGAAAAGTCCTAACCGCGTCATGCTTCAGACTAAAATTCCCAACACCCTCTAACAGGGCTTTGAGCTGATCCAGAGCCCATAGTCTTTGGGGTGATCCAATCACCAGCACTCGCATACCGGGCCGAGCATTGGCTACTTGCCGACACCAATCGTCCGTTTCAGTGCCAGTTGTCGGGGGTATTTTCGGCTGGGGCCTAAATAGCCTGATCTGAGACATGGCTCCGAAACCGTCCCAGCTAAAACGTCAATCCTAACACCGGATCGGCCATGGTGAAGACACAATGTCGCGCTGGCGACATTACGTTACCCCACAATTTCTCCCAACGGCTTTCATGTCGTGGCATGCAGTGAATTTCGAGGCAGCAGGAAACACTTCCGCTTTAGGAAGCCACCTATTCCCCACCCCCAGATTTCCAATAACCTCGTGGCCCCCATTCTCCTTCTAACACGCAGAGCACGCGGTCAGTCACTTCTAAGAGGCTCCTGTGGGTCCCAGCAACTTCTCTAAAGCCAATTATCTATTTGGAGACGCTTCCCCGGATTCTTCGTTAACTTAGCTAAGCTCCACATGGAATTGTAATTCGATTTCATAATTACGAGCCTGGCACCTGACACATGTGGCTGGATTCCAAGCCCTCTGAAACTTAGGGAACGACCTTCATTGATCAATTTGTGCGGCAACAAAGTTCCGGGCCATGATCGATAAATAGTCAGCCTCCCGCAAAACAGACTATATCAGAAAATGTCAGGATATCTTAAGACTGAAGGTACTAAAATCGTCGACAGCGATGGCAAGCCCATCGTGCTCATTGGAGGAGCCATTGGAGGCCACTTGAACATGGAAAACTTCATCACGGGTTACGCTGGTACCGAAACCCTCCACAAGAAGGTTTTGGTGGAGAAGATTGGACAAGAAAAAGTCGACTACTTCTTCGACAAGTTCTACGAATACTTCTGGGACACTCCTGATGCCGAGTTCTTCAAGAACGATTTGGGATTCAACTGCTTGAGAATCCCTTTCAACTACCACCACTTCTTGAATGACGAAGGTGACCTTTTCACCATCAACCCAAAGGGCTTCGAGAGATTGGACAAGATCGTGGACTTGTGTACTAAGTACGAGATCTACACCATTTTGGACCTCCACACCACTCCAGGTGGCCAAAATCAAGACTGGCACTGTGACTCCGGAATCAACAAGTCGCTCTTCTTTGAATTCAAGGTGTTCCAAGATGCCATCATCAACCTCTGGGTGGAACTCGCAAAGCACTACAAAGACAACACCTGGGTTGCCGGTTACAATCCATTGAACGAGCCATCGGTTGAAGACCACTCGAAATTGGTCAAGTTCTACAAGAGACTCAGCGAAGAAGTCAGAAAGGTTGATCCTCATCACATCTTCTTCCTTGATGGAAACACCTACGCCATGGACTTTAGACAATTCCCCAAGGCCGAAGACTACATCCCCAACACCGTCTACTCCATTCACGACTACAGTAACTTCGGTTTCCCTAACCTCCAAGGTACTATCTACGAGGGTACTTCCGAGGAGAAGGCCAAACTCAAGCAGCAATATGAGAGAAAGATCGAGTACATGATAGAAAACAACGTTCCAGTGTGGAACGGAGAGTTCGGACCCGTATATGCATCAGAAGTCAGAGGAGACAAGAATCCGGAGGTGATCAACAAGGCCAGATATAACCTCTTGAAGGACCAATTGGAAGTCTACAAGCACGGAGATCCATCCGGAGACAAGACCCCTATCAGTTGGTCCATCTGGCTTTACAAGGACATTGGCTACCAAGGTCTCACCTACGTATCGCCAGAGTCCAAGTGGTTCCAAGTATTTGGTGAGTGGTTCAAGAAGAAGAAGAAGTTGGGATTGGACAGATGGGGTAATGACATTGATGCTGACTACGACAAGTTGTACCAGGATCTTACCGACCACATGGAAAGAAACGTTCCTGAGCAATACCAAAGAATGTATCCTAAGATCTGGACCATGAAGGACCACGTCACCGTGGCTGTCAAGGACTTGTTGTTTGCCCAATATGCCCAATATGAGTACGCTGACTTGTTTGTGGGCTTGGACTTCAAGGACTTGGACGAATTGGCTGCTTCATTCAAGTTCGAAAACATCTGCAAGAGAGATGAATTGAACCAAATTCTCAAGGAATACGAATAATTGACACACCAATATTATTTACTTTACTTTGCATTATTGTAGGCTTTATTGTAAAGTTATGTATTGATCCGACGCGGGGCACGGAATTTTTATTCTTGGAAGCGAAGTACCCCGCGCGGATAAATTCCAAGAGGTCTCCGGGTGAAAGTATTAAATCACCACTTGCAAGATTTGGAAACCCCGTGTATCATGGGACAAGAATAGAGAGCTCTTTTTTCTCCGATCATTTCCCATGGCATGGTGAAACGCCATGAGGCGCTGTTCACAACCGTAGCCCAAGTCTGTGATCCCTTCGTCTAAGTGAATTTTGGATCGATTTCACCAGTCAGATTGCCTCACTCAAGGACATGTAAGAGCATGCGGCTGCCAAAGCATGACAGCATGGGGTGGTTTATGTGAGAGTTGCATACAATCATTTTCGAAAGAGCAAGAGTCCTCCGAGGGCTCTGAAACCAGTGGTTTCAGTCCTCCACATCACATTTGATCACCCATCATTTCATGGCATTGTTAGGCATGTTAGTTATTGGTTATCGGTTGTTGGTTCTTGTAGTGAGTGATTTTCTTCTCTTCTTGGTACTAGACATCGGGGCTCACTGGCCCTTTTCGTCAAGAAAAGTTGGCCATGGCTTATTTACATTGGCCACTATCCAATTAAACCCCCGAACCCTAACCCATTCGGCCACCTCACCTCTGCAGCACCTAAGACTTGTACAGTGACCCGTAACCACACAACTATCCACACTCTAGTCTCCTACAGCAAAGATTGGACGACTCGTATTAATGTAGTGCTCAACACTGAATGAATGCCGATCAAGTGTTGAACAGGTCGCCACATCGCCAAGCGCGAGAGTTTTTGGCAGTGGTACCAGACCAAACGCGGAGAAATCCTCCCAACCAAAGTCCATAATGCCAGGGCAATACGCGTAACCACATATAGTCCACAATCCCATAACCTTTACATAAGTACCCCACAAAACCCACCATCTACGTGAGCACTTCCCAATGCGGCAAGAGCCCGATACATCCCAAGCGGACCCAGGAAGCCCTTCCCGATTCGGAAGCCCTACCGGTGCAGTCTTATTAAGCAGTGTGCAGCTGGTACAGGTTCTACCCCACATCTCCCCCACTGGTCCTATTACGCCAGAGGTGAAAACTTCCATATATAAACTTCCGGAACTCCTCTGGTTCTTTCTTCACCATCAATCATGACTGTTGCCGAAGTACAACAATTAAACATCGAGCACTTGATCGAAGAGCTCACCTTAGATGAGAAAATCAGCCTTTTGGCCGGTGTGGATTTCTGGCACACCGCTGCCATCGACCGTTTGGACATCCCAGCCGTCCGTGTTTCTGACGGTCCCAACGGTATCAGAGGAACCAAGTTCTTCAACAGTGTCCCATCCAACTGTTTCCCTTGTGGAACCGGTTTGGCCTCCACTTTCAACAAGCAATTGTTGGAGGAGGCCGGTGCCTTGATGGGTAAAGAATCCAAGTTGAAGGGGGCCCACTGCATTTTGGGACCTACCTGTAACATTGCCCGTGGACCTTTGGGAGGAAGAGCCTTCGAGAGTTACTCCGAAGACCCTTTGTTGTCCGGTCACGCCGCTTCCCACATCATCAAGGGAATGCAGAAAGAGAAGGTGGTTGCCTGTATCAAGCACTTTGTCTGCAATGACCAGGAAGACCGCAGAATCGCCGTCGACACCATTATCACCGAAAGAGCCTTGAGAGAAATCTACTTGAAGCCTTTCCAGATCGCTATGAGAGACTCGCAACCCAAGGCTTTGATGACCGCTTACAACAAGGTCAACGGAGAACACGTTTCCCAAAGCAAGCGTCTTTTGCAAGACGTTCTCCGTAAGGAATGGGGTTTCGACGGGTTGGTGATGTCCGACTGGTACGGAACTTACTCCATGAAGGAGTCTTTGGACGCCGGATTGAACTTGGAGATGCCTGGAGGCCCTCGTTTCAGAACCGCTGTTGCTTTGGCCCACAAGGTCAACAGTAACGAGATCCACATGGACCTGATCGATGACAATGTCCGCCAGGTGCTTGCCTTTGTCAACGACGGTTTGAAAGCCGGCATTCCAAAAGATGTCGTTGAGTCTCCTAACGAGTCCCCTGAGGCCTCGGAGTTGTTAAGAACCGTGGGTGGTGAGACCATCGTGTTGTTGAAGAACGAAAACAACATCTTGCCATTGTCCAACAAGGCCTCCGAAGGCAACCAGAAGATCGCCGTCATCGGTCCAAACGCCAAGGTCACCCAGGACTCCGGAGGTGGTTCCGCTGCCTTGACTGCCCGTTACAAGATCACCCCCTTCGACGGTATTAAGGAGAAGCTCAGTGCGGGCGGAAACACCGTTTCCCTCGACTACACCTTGGGTGCCTTCTTGGACAAGAGTTTGCCAGATGTTGGAGAGCTCTTGACCAACGAAAACGGTAAGAAGGGTGTCACCGGTAAGTTCTACAAGTTCCCACCGGGATCTAAGGACAGAGGCTACTTCGAGTCAATTGATTTGGCTTCCACCAGAATCTTCATGTCCGACTTCAAGAGTGAGTTCATTCCTACCGACCAGACCTTGTTCTACGCCGACTTCCACGGTGACTTCGTTCCAGAAGAAACCGGAATCTACGAGTTCGGCTGTTCCACCATGGGTACTGCTCAGATCTTCGTCAACGACAAGATGCTTGTCGACAACAAGACCAAGCAAACCAAGGGTGATGCCTTCTTCTTGGGTATGGGTACCAGAGAAGAAAAGGCCACCATTGAGTTGGAGAAGGGTGTCACCTACAAGATCAGAGTTGAATTCGGTACCGGACCAACCTACACCTTGCACACTGAACAAGCCGAAAAGGGAGGTGTCTACTTCGGACTCCGTATTGTTTCCACCCCAGAGCAAGAGATCAAGAAGGCCGTTGATTTGGCCAAGTCCGTGGACAAGGTCATCTTGTGTGTCGGTATCTCCAAGGAATGGGAATCCGAAGGTTTCGACCGTCCAGACATGGACATTCCAGGTTACACCAACCAATTGGTGTCTGAAGTCTGCAAGGCCAACCCCAACGTTATTGTGGTCAACCAATCCGGATCCCCAGTCACCATGCCATGGATCGACGAGGTCCAAGCTTTGGTCCAAGCCTGGTACGGTGGTAACGAGGCTGGTAACACCATCGCCGACGTTTTGTTCGGAGATGTCAACCCATCCGGTAAGTTGTCATTGACCTTCCCAAGACGTCTTGAGGACAACCCATCCTACATCAACTTTGGATCCACCAACGGCAGAGTTCTCTACGGTGAAGACGTGTTCGTCGGATACCGTTACTACGAGAAGATCGACCGTGACGTTTTGTTCCCATTCGGTTTCGGATTGTCCTACACCAGCTTCAAGTTCAGTGATCTCACTGTTGAGGCCAAGGACGATGACTTGAGCGTCCTGGTCAAGGTTGCCAACACCGGTAAGGTTGACGGTGCCGAGGCTGTGCAATTGTACATCCAGCTGGTTGACTCTAGTGTGATCCGTCCAGTCAAGGAATTGAGAGACTTCGAGAAGGTGTTCCTTCGTGCTGGCGAGGAGAAGACCGTCAAGCTCAACCTCTCTGTCCGCGAAGCCACTTCCTTCTGGAACACCTACAAGGACAAGTGGCAATCCGAAAAGGGCACCTACAACGTGTTGGTCGGTAACAGTTCCGACAACATTCTCGTTGAAGGCAAGTTTGAGGTCGCTAAGACCCTCCTCTGGTTGGGATTATAATAGAAAAGACATGAAATGATGCAATAGGTAAGATAAAAATGATAACAATATTTTTACGTCAAATTTCGTAGTCGTAGCGAAACTCAGAGCCTTTTCTTTGGTGTTCCATGATCCCATGATCTCATGATATTTGAGCCCATGATCCCCATATCTGTTGAGACCCCCACTTCCCCATGGGGTTTTTTTGTAGACGTTCTTACTCATGACTTGAACAATTGGTTCTATAGAAAAAGGCCTGGTCTCATGGCCAGCAAAAAATATGCTAGGCGATGCATGGGTACCTGACAGGACCAGAGAAGGTCGGATCATTGCTTTCAGCACAGAAAATACGTCCGTGGGAGGACTAATCGGCCTAATCTTGCTTGAGCACGGCAAACGCCGTGGCTTATCTCCGACGATTGTGAAGCCTAATTCTTCTGCGGTATCAACATGGGGACGTTGCTAGCTGACAAGCTCACTACAGGGAGTGGGCCATCCACAGAAGATGCCACATTTTTGGAACCAGGAGACTCGGCCGGAATCCACCAATTTCCACAGGTCTCTAACCAACCCCCTGGCCTCCGCCATTCAACAAGAACCACACCACTACCCCATTGCCATTGGTGGGTTCCCACCAATTGTTCCCCGAGTGGAGACTAGCATCGCATCTCACGAATGTCTCAAGCTCCACCGCCCAAGGCTCAATTCCCGGCACTCGAAGCTGGAGAACCTCAGAGATAGTCCCACCCGCCATAGTGCAATATCTGGATGGCCCCAACAATGGCTTCGGCCGTTAACAAACACCTGTGTTGATAACGCATGACTCCAGAGGTGCCAAACCCATTTTGAGGTGGAGTTTAATTTCGGGTGTGGAGCATGGTCGGGCCCCATTGAGCGGATCCAGTGCCATTGAGCATGGCCGAACGGGTCAATTGGAGGATGCTGCGGGTTCTGGCGGACATTGGCCGCTTCGTCCTTCGGTGTTCTTCTTCGATGTTCTTTATCTTGTAGCTTCTGCGTTGTAACTTGTGCTTTGTAACTTGTGCTTTGTAGCTCTGCACACTCGCTTAGGTTGTGGTTTTCGCGGTAAATATCGGTAGAACCTGGCCAGAGAAGCACTTCACCGAGGCCCAACTCCCCACCCCCAATTGCCCTCAATTACCCTCAACAGAAGCCAGAAGCCAAAAGCCAAAAGCCAAACAACAGGCCGAACGCCCAACCCAAGCGCCCAACTCCAAACGCCCAACCATTCAAGCGGTGGGTTAATTTCTGCCCACTGCAGCTGCAGCTGCTGTTGCGGTTGCAATTGTCAGTTGTAACGTACGACCGATTGTGTATGCAGAGAAAGCCAGTAGATGCGCATCACACTAAACTGGTCTTAATGCACCGGCCGGGAGCCGGGAGGTGGAGATTACTCCCCTGGGCCGGCTGGGGGTAACTGGTAGTAATGCAAAGAGCGATTGCGGGTGTCAACGGTTCCGGCCCATGGTCCAGAACCCCCATCGTCCTTCCCACCGGTTTGGACTTCGCAGGGCCTTTTCTGGAACCCATTATAGTGGTGGGTCATTGTGGAGCTGGGGAGCTTATTGGAGATTTCTGGAGACTGGAGATTACTGGAGATTACTGGAGATTACTGCAGTCACGGGCAATTCCCAATGCGGTGTCTGGCCGTGCATCTATTATTGGCTTTATTGACTTTATTGACTTTATTGGCTTGTATGGGGTGTCTCCGATAACACCACCGGGCCCTTGGGTTTCAAACCCTGGAGCTGACAGCCAATTGCCAGATACCGGCCACGGGTCCCCCCCCCCCCCCCCCC